>JAASFY010000760.1:0-16001 GCA_023334035.1 Globisporangium okanoganense
ACCAAGTACACCTCGTCGGCTTAAGCGTTCCGTCGCTCAGCAACTGGGACTGCACCTGCAGCTCATC
Organism: Globisporangium okanoganense; assembly: GCA_023334035.1. Lineage (NCBI taxonomy): Eukaryota > Oomycota > Peronosporomycetes > Pythiales > Pythiaceae > Globisporangium > Globisporangium okanoganense. The sequence goes on from JAASFY010000760.1 coordinate 68, forward strand.
TTTCGAATTGACCGCTTGCGCTGATGCGCTTGTGGTCATTCAACATTCCACTGGTGTTTTTTAACACCACCCTTGCGAAAGAAACAACGCCGATTAGCGTAGTGATGCGGGTGATGTAGGTAGGATGCGATATGCGGTAGATGCAGGACGATGGATGTGGCTGAGCTAGAATATTATTTATGTGGTCGATGTCAATGACACTACTGTGAATGGAGTGGAAGCATCCATTGCTCCTCCATTGCAACTCCCACGACCGCACACGGCTGTGACAGGTTGTTGCATAGCGAAATAAAAAGTAGGTGTTCGGACGGTATACAGGTAGACAGTAGCAGGCTCCTGTCAAGTCTGTGAGACACAAGTTGCTTTCAGCATCAGGCATGGCGTTGTTGGGCTCGATAAGGCTAACTTGCCTTGACGCTGACGGCTGTGAATGATCCAGTCCACGGTGTGTGAGTGTGCACGAGAGAGCCAACAACCATGCTGCTTGCTTCTCCAAGTTGGAATTTGTATTCTGTTGCTGCTGTTAATACCAGCACACAAGCTCTCCTCTCTGCGTTTGTGCAGCTTCATACCAACAACACATCGCAAACCCCAAGAAGCCTCCAACCAAACGATAAAACCATACACGCCACGCTGCGTCTGCCTTCCTCTCGTCTTCTCTATCCAAACATGCCGCCCATGTTGCCAGCATATGCCATCGGGCGGATTGGTGGGTGTTCCTTTCATAACCAGCCAAACAACAAGATACACCACCAGGTTAGCAAAACCAATCTCCAAGCCAATTGGCACCGGAACTTCAAAATAAATACGCAACGCACCACGGCCGTGAACTGTGTAAAGCGAGGCTTCATGTCCTTTTCAAAGCGGATGAACGCGCCCTTGTTGCCCATCTGGTCGCAGTAGTTGGGCGCACTGAACACCGTGATGCACTTGCCGTCGTGCTCCACCAGGTAGCCCTCGTCCTTGACTTCGTGCGAGCGAACGAGCAGCTCTACAAACAAAGAAAAACAAAGCAACATTCGACAGTCAGCACACAAATTACAAGCATCACAATCAAACTTTGAAAAGAAAACATACCGAGGTTGTTGTGAGCCAAGAACGCCTTGGTCACGTCCGGGCCGAACGAGAGCCCGATGCCGCGCTTGCTCGGACCGCGGCCCGGGAACGGCTGCGGGTCGCTCCACATGAGGTCGCTCATGAGGCCGCTCTCCGGAGGTTCGCGGTTGCGCTCGATCTTCTCAATGTCCGCGAGCGTGACGTTCTCGTCCGTGAAGAGTCCGCCATGAACGACGATCACCTTGTTCTCGATCACGGCCGAGAGCGGCAGCCAGTTGAAGACCTCCGTGAAGAGCTGCATGACCGTGTCGTCGTACTTGTGCTTCACTTCGCCTTCAAAGCCGTAAATCTTGTTCATGTTCTTCGACTCGTGGTTGCCGCGCAGCAGGTGCACGTGGTTCGGGAACACGAGCTTCATCGCAAAGAGCGTGAGCACGACCTCGAACGAGAACGAACCGCGGTCGACAAAGTCGCCGTTGAATAAATACGGATTCGTCTCGGACGGCATGCCGTTGAGTGCAAAAATGTTGCACACGTCGTAGAACTGCCCGTGCGTGTCGCCGCAGACCGTGATGTGCGCGTCGACCGTGTCTGGCAGCGACACGCGCAGCAGCGACGGCAGACTCGCAAAGTTGTTTTTCATCGCCAGCAAAATCTGCACCACGTACTTGCGGTGCAGCAGCTTGCCGCGCTTAAAACGGTCCATGAGCGCCACGACAAAGTCCGGCTTGGTCGTCAGCGGATCCGCTGCAAGGTGTGGGCCGTCGTACGCCGCATCGATCACTGCACAGCATTATAGAGAACGCAATAGTTAGCACAATACTCATCATGTACGCCATTAAACAGACACGAGGGTAAATCAAAAGGCGCTTGTACCGATGCCGTTCACGTCGATGGTCTCTGAGAGCGGCAGGTTTCGCTCCGACTGAATCGCGGCCGCGAACGCCGCCTCCTTAATGATTTTCTCGCACAGCTTGAGCTTCGCGCGCGCGTCCTTGTCCGCGGGCTTCATGCGCACGACCAGCTTGAAGTCCTTCACAGCCTTCTTGTGGTGGCCGAGCGCCAGCTCCGCCGACCCGCGGCGGTAGTACGCTGGGTTACAATTTGCCAAAAACGTAAGTGATCATGAGTTTAGCAAGTTGCGCACGTAACGGCACGAACGTAACACTACACACGCATACACAGACAGAGCATAACCACAGTCGCTGTACCTTTGACGTAGCTCGGCTCGATCTCGATCGCAGTGGACGCGTCGTCGATGGCGAGCCCGTAGCTCTCGGTCTTCATGTGCGCCGCGGCGCGGTTCGCATAGTAAATCGCGGTCGGGTACAAAGCGATCGCCGCCGAGTAGAGCTCGACGGCCGCCGGAAACTTAAAGCCCGCGAGCGCAGTGTTGCCCTGCGTCTTGAGCTCGTCCGCGCGCGCCTTGGTGGCGTCGGACACCTGGTGGCGCTCGCCAGTCGTCACGCCGTCGCTGCTCATGGCGACTGGTGCTGCTTTGTCTTGGATTCTAACGTGTGGCTTCGATGGAAGGATCGACGGATATGGAGCTGCTGGGTGCGGCGGACCTCCACTTTGCGATAGATGTGCCTCCGTAACGCAATTCACCTCCTCAACGAGATATCTTGACCGAGCAACACGTGGTAACGGCCTCTTAAATATGATTCATTTTTCTCTCTTCTCCAACATAAATTATAAAAGTGAGGCATGATTTACCTCCTTTAATGCATAATCGTAACCCAAGAGCGCGGAAAGAACAACTTGCTCAAAGCGCTTCAACAGGAGGAGCTCACCAGACTGAAAAGCGTGATGGATATGGACGCGTGGGTGAACGGCCACACTGCCAGCACGTCTGCACTTGAACCCAAGAGCCCACAGCATGTCCAACAGCAGCGAAATGACGAGCAGCCGAAGGCACTGAACGCAGATGCAACAGCTGATGCGATGCCGCGCCACCGCCGGTCGATGGACATCAAGGAGATGATCGACGACCATTTGCCCTCACTCTCAGCGCTGAAAGACGGCACCTGGATGAAGAAGTTCGCACCCGGTCGTAAACGCTTTTCGCAGTCGCCTGCGACCGTCGACGAAGAAGAAAAGAGCGCCGGTGGTGGGTTAATTAGCATTGGCAGACGGCGCAGCAGCTTGCTTGGCGGATCACCGTCGCAGTCCCCACGCAAGGTGAGCGCAAGCTGGCTAGGTGCATGCCTTTGTCACACTTCAATACGTGCTGTGTATATGCACACGCTAACTCACTCTTTGTATACTTGCTTTATGGGCGTGACGGCATGAACAGAATGCGCTTTCAGTGCTCGTTCCAAAATACGACGACGACATTCTGTCGGCGCTGGATCCGCGATTCTTCACCGAGAGCTTCGATGCTGTCGCGTATATGCTGGTAAGCACACACTGACTATACACATGCCATTGTGAACAGTATGTATGCTGAGTAGTCCTTATATCCGAATGTCTGCCTGTAGGAGTGCCTTCCGACGAATCCTGACGAGCTGGATCTGTTTTTACGGACTGAGATCAGCGCAGTGGACATCGCAAAGGACGTGATCGTGGCAAAACTCGCGGACGACGTGCGCGCCAACCACGACGCGTTTATCCAGGGCATGAAGCAGGTGCAGGAGGTGGATCTGGACCTGGTGCGCGCCCAGATCCACGTCAAGAACGGCCGCCGGCTGCTCATGTCGGCCAAGAACGACCTCATCATCAGGTGCGATTTGAATTATTGAAGTGCAAAGTGCTTGTATGGCGTTGATATCTGATATTTTGTGTCTGCAGTTCATTGGAAATTGTGAAAATCAAGAGAAATCGCGATCGCGTCGAAGAGGTACGCAGTCACATGTCCTATCCTAAGGATACGTGCTTTCATGGAAATTGGCGCGTCAAAGTCTCGAAAACTAATAATGTTGTTATTTTGTGGGAATGTTAGATTATCGACCATGGCAACCGAGTGCTGCTGTACTTTGAACAAGAGCAGCGGATGAACCACGCGCTGCAAAACAACAGCTTCACCACTGCCGTACGCTTCTATTTCGTGATATTCACAATGTTATTAATTAATCTTTCGCTGAACCTCATGTATAACATTACACTTTTTTGTACTTCCAGGTGGACATTTGCATTGGCTTGCGCAAGCAGCTCGCAACTGCGAACCTCGACAAACTACAAATTCTGAACAAGCTCAAGCATCGCATCCAGGATTTCATTCCCGAGCTACGCAAGCAATTTGACAAGGTAGGCTGGTTGGTTGGCTTGATGTTCATATGTTTATACAGGATTTTTTTTAAAATTATTGTGCTGACAATTTTAACATATTTTCCCTGATCGCATATTACCAGTCATTGCGCAAAGTGGCCGAGCACTTTGACCCGCTGCAGTACAAGGAGCTGCTTCATGCGTACATCACCCTGGCTGAGCATTCGGAGAATCTCGGCTTTGAGTTTTCCTCCAACAGTCTGAGCGAAGTGCTCTCAAATATTCCTGAGATTGTCGTGCGATGCATTGACGACATCACGCGACAATTTCTCTCGGAGCTCTTTGATCAGAAGAAATCGCCCAAGAAATCCTCGAAGTCATCGAGCAAGAAGAAGAAGAAACACGGACAAAAGCTGCCGAGCAAAAGCACAAACAAGAATGCTGTCCAGCAAGGCGCGCTCTCCACTGCCGCAAAGGCCATTGAGGACGTGAAAAGCAGCTTTGAGCGGCTCACGGACCTCATGCACACGTATTATTTGCTGGTCCAGTGGCATCGCGACCCATTTAATCCGAAGAACGACGATGTGGAGTACCTGCATCGCTGTGGGATTGACGACGACGACGATGATGACGACGACGATGACTACAATGAGGAGAACGAGCACCCACGAAACAGCGAAGGCTCAGTCGCAGGCGTGAGCGCGAAGCTCAAGAAGCTCTTGTCGCCACGTACAAAGCGCAGTAGCAGCATCTCGAGCGAGAACAGCGTCACCACCCAGCGATCTCGATACAGTCAGGTGCTGTGTGAGACCGGCATGACGCTGCTGCGGTATCGCAAGATCGTGTGGGAGAACATGCAGCAGAACGTCGTGGAGGTGCTCGACCGACTCGACATGACCTATGGTAGAGTACCTGACTTTGTGAATTATTATTTTATTTATTTTTGATAAATTATGATACTCACGTTCTTTGAATTTTAACCTGCAGGTTACAAGATGGAGCACATTATCGCACTCTCCCATGCGACCGATACGTTCATCGAGATTGGCGAAGAATTCACGGGCGCAGCGACCACAAAGTAAGGGTTTCTGGCATGTGCAATATTATTAATTTTAATTTACCACGTGCTAACTCGAACTTCCAACAGGCTGCGGTCGTGTATCCGTGCTAAGTGCGAGCAGTACCTGAATGCGCTGCACGACGACAACATTGAGCTCATGCGCATGCTCGTGGACACTGAGAACTGGCAGCGCGTAATCACGTTTCTCGAGGATGGCGACGACGAAATTGGACTTTTGCGACTGATTGAGAAGCGCAGCGGGTACTTATTTGCGAAGAAAGCAAGGGACGAATTTGCGATGAACCCAATTTACACGCGGCGCGTGTTTCCGGCTTTCCACATTGACGGAAATCCGTTCAATGCAGATAACTCGAGTGGGTGGCTGTCGCTGGAGAAAGGAATCCGCTTCCAGTACGAGACGCAGCCTGTTGTCGCAAAGAAGCACGGAGTGGATGCCGGCGGTGATAACTTGGAGGACAACAACCAAAATTCACCCGTTGATGAGCCGGAAATCGTGCTCAACTCGTCGACGCTCTCTGGTTACATTCGGTACGAGCTGCCACAGTGTTCACCTCTCGCAGTTGTTAAAACCTGACGATTAGCCACTATGCTTTTGTTTGTTTGTGGACAGATTTTGTGGCGTGTACTTGAAAATGATGGAGCACTTGCCAACCATCGCGTGGGACATCATGCTCATGCTCAACCGGATCTTCGAGTTCTACGCGTACGCTGTGTTTACGAGTTTCACGGACCGCGACGCGGTCATCGAGCTGTTGCATGGCCGTAGCGATGATGGCTCAGACCTCTGGCGCTGGGGCGGCTTGAAGCTCAACATTAGCCGCATCGCTGACGAAATGCTAGCTGGAGAGACCTTTCTGCAGACTTCAGTCGCGCTTCATGCAAAGCCTCAGCACAGCACCAGCAAAGCAGGTCAGCAACCAAGTGCACCGACAATCGAGAAGACCGTCACGCTTCGAAGGATCACACGCGTGCCCGTCGCTTTAGAAGACGCGAACGAGCGCAACCTGTACGCACTCGCTGAGCGCTGCATTGCCTGTGAGGTCGTCTGCACGCAGGTACGGCTGCTGAAAGCCATGGAAGCCACAGCACGCTCGTACCTGCCCGACCGCTACCACTGCCTCATGGAGGAGGTGTACACGCGCAACAAAGTGATCGCAGACCAACTTCGGAGCTTCATGTACCGCAGCATCGCGGCGAAGCTTGTCGACGCGCCCAGTTTGCTGCACGCGATCAGCCAAATCGAGTGGGACATCACATATATTAGCGAGCACCACAACGACTACATCGTGCACTTGGTCCAGAAATGTGGCGAAGCCTGGGGCGGACTCCAGATCTTAGCTGACGGCTCGATCCCCGTGGATGCGCGCGAAGAGATCTGGGCCGCGATGGTGCAGAGCATCATGGAGACGCTGCTGAGCGGCTTCTCGTCTGTGACAAAGTGCACGCCGCAGGGCCGTGCGCTCATGTCGATGGACCTGCACGCGCTCCAGAACGGCCTCGACCTGATCAACCACATCAGCAGTGCCACCGTGCCGCGCGGCCGTGACCACGTCAACAACTACGTCAAGGCGTTCTATTACGACGACGCAGCGGACCTGCTTGCGTGGATCAAGGAGAACAAGGTACGTTTGCTGTGGGCTTGGATGGGAATTCACAATGTTGATGATATTGGGGATTGGTGCTGAACCAATTTCAACATTTTTCAACAATGTTGATTTGTTGTTGTTGTAGGATCTGTACACGAAGCACTACTTTGTGAACCTGATCAAGAACGGCGTGGGCCCAAAGATGGACAAGAAAGCGCTCAAGGCCTTCGTACTCCAGGTCGACGAGGTCCTCTCATCCACCTCCGCATAGCTAGTTAGCTGGCACGTGTTTGTCAACAAGTCGCATCGATAAAGTAGAATATATAAAACATGTTAGTTGCTACAGTTCTTCTGCGTCGTCTGCGGATACTACGAGCTGATCGTACAAGCCAAACTCTCCCTCTTCTATCGAGGAAGAGACCTGACGCGCTCTTCAAAATGAGGAGATTCTTCTTCTCTCTCTACACACAATTCACCTCCGTTGTCTACAGCCCACCCACTACCCACCAAAAAATCAGAATATCAGGTAAAACAAATGCTCTACAAGCCAAAACGCAGACGCACGCAGACGCGAAAACCCCGTCTTCTTAAATAGCGAGCACCTCGCGCAGCTCGCGCTGCACGTGCGGCAGCGGCACGACATCGACGACGAGGAAGAGGATCTCCTGCGCGTCCGTGCGGCCGAACGTCGCACGCACAAAGGACACGAACTGCGTGGTCGTCATCTCCTGGTTGCCCAGCGCCTTGGCCGCCACTTTGAACGACTCGACGAGGTCCGCGTTGCCGCGCGCGTACTTCTCCACGCGCGACAGGATCTCCTTGCTGCTCTTCTTGCGAGACAGCTTGGCTGCTGAGGACGACGAGGCCGCTGGGTTGTTGTTGTTGCTCGTACCAGCCATCGACTGGTTGCTGGCCGCGCGCTGCATCTTCTTAAGCTCGTCCTTGCGCGCTTTTCGGCTCGCCGCGTCGTCTCGTTCACTCAGCAAGGCGTCACCACAGGCTTCCCGTAGCGCGCTCTTTTTGTCCTCAGGCTTGACGGTCTTGAGGAACCGCGGCAGCAGCCACGACGCAAACTCGGCGTCGTACTCGGCCGCGACGTACGTGGTGAAGTCCTGGACAGCGACGCTCGGGTCGTTCTCCTTGCGGAACGCGCGCGCGCGCTTGCGGAACCGCTTGAGCTGGTGTTCGCCAAAGCGCAGCACGAGTTCGTCCTCAATCTCCTGCTTGACGGCTTGCCGCGACGACGTCCCGCCTGTGCCGCGGTGCTTGTCAAAGGAGCTCGATGAGTCGTACGAGTGTGCGGGCGAGAACGCCGCGTGCATGTCCACGTTGAGCGTGCGCAGCATCGCGCCATTGCTGTTAATATCCTGCGAGTGGTGCTCTAACAGCAACGACGTAGGGCTGAGCGATACGGTCGACGACATCACATCCGACACGAGCAGCTGCGAGCAGTCGACGAACTTGTCTGCGCCAACAAAGTCGGCCAGCACGCGCGAACCAGTCCCGTCGACAAAATCGCATACACCGGAGAAGAGCAGGATGCGCTGCATGTAGTAGTCGAGCTCTTTCTGGCGCTTCTCGAGGAAGCGCGCCGTCTGGTCCTGGTGGAAGAACATGCGCACCTTGTGCTCGGGGGCAAAGGCCACCGTGACCATCATCTTGGCGAACTTGCAGGCGCGCTGCGCACGCAGCGAGGTGTCCAGCGCCTGGAACGCCTCAAAGGTCTTCCATGTGCTCCACTCTGTGTACGAGAACGAGTCGCCGGGCTTCTTGGTCTCGTTGCGCCAGCGGCAAAAGAGCTCGTACTGTAGGTGTTCGCAAGCAAGAGTTGTTTGTTAGCAAGTTGTTGAGATGAACAAGAGAGAGAGGGGATTGTGTACGCACCACGGGAGCCTCGCCGTTGGTCTGCGTGGCGTTGCGCACATGCAGCTTGAGCGGCACGACGCGCAGCAAGTCGGGCACCATCGAGTCTTCTTCGTCTTTGGCGCGCTATCTGTTCTGTGGCGGCGGCGGGCTCTCTCCGTCGACGGAGGTGATGCGTGTTGCCGCTTGATGGGATCCAGCACGCAAGTGTGGCGCTTATAATAGGGAGAACGCAACAAACGAACAGGCAAACTCCAGCACGTCTGTTTGCTCGCAAAGTCTCTTGTTGTCGTGCGTTTGTGTTTGTTGGGCGACTTTTTATCTCGAAGTTTGTATGGAAGAGATTTGATGCCTCGAATACTAGCCTCTTTGCTGGAAAGAGTGTGAGCAAAAAAGAGAGTCAGAGAGAAGGCCAGAACACCGGATGCAAGGAGAAACACCATCCTTTTTAGATTTTCTTTTAAAAATGAGCCAAAAATCTAAAAAGATGATTTTTTTAAAAAATGAGCCAGACTTTTTAGATTTTTAATGAGCTCAAGACACAATATCCGTACCAAAATGCTGATGCGCCTACTCTCTACTTCAACACCCCAGCCAAGCAATGGCTCAACGTTCGCCCCCATATCCATACATGCGGATGATGCGCCAACATCGGATGGATGCGTTAATATCGGTACGACTCTCACATGCGTGCGTTTTCAAAATTCTTGCTTGGCATTTCCCATGAAGAGAGCATAGAGATTATTTCTTATATGCGAAGTTGCGCAACGCCACCATCGAACATGTCTTCATGTAAACGAGCGATCTTGCGTGTTTGCTTGGAAAGCCCAAACAAATAACTTTGCACAAGTCTTGTGGCGAAGGTAGGTTCTTTTATTTTATCAAGAGTTTACCTTTTCTGATTCGAATTCTTGAAATCTTGTTATCTTGCTGGATACATTCCCACGCGCCTGTTCACTGGTTGCGCACAAGTTGCCGGATCAAACACGCCGCATTCTCGCGAGACACTGCGCTTGTTGCACCAGAATTGCCAGCAACATGCGCTTTGTAGAACGGTCTTGTGGCGTCCGCTGTGAAGGCTGGGAAGCTTGTACTCGGGGGACGCGGCGGCATCCAGTCCGCAAGTGGCGCCAGTGCGCAGAACACTTCATCCCCATTCAGCTCCGCAAGCGCAACAAACAATTGCTTGCTTGCGTGCACAACTTGTTGTGGGAAGTGCGCGTTCAGATACTTTTTCGTCGTGGCCGCCACTTCGGGGACGATAAACGTAACGGCACTGGACTTGCTGCATACTGTCGCAAGACACTCGAGCGCGGCGACAAGCAGCTGCGAATCTTGCGTTCTTCGATGACTTGTTGCTGTTGTTGCTTGTGGTTGTTCAGTCCGCAAGTCTGACGTCTCGCTTGCATCTTGCGCACTAGCAAGCAACAGCATGGACCGCGTGACTTGCGTGGTAATGTTTTTCTCTGTCAGTAGCTCCATGCCGCGCAAGTGCTTGCGCAACGCTGGCCACACGTTCTCCACAAATCGCTCGCCAATGAAATCGCCCGCGACTTGCGCCAGCGTGTTCACGAGTCGGATCGTCGCCGTCACAATGGGCTTGTTGGTGACCTCGAGGCGGTGCAGCAGCGAGCCCCATAGCCGGTGGATGAGGGGCAGCAGCTCCTTCCTGGACTTGTGCAGCAGCAGCACGCCCTCCTCTATGATCGACAGCACGAGGCAGCACGCGATGGGCTCGGACTCGGACAGGAAGTGGCCCGAGCGGTCGAGGATCTCCACGACCAGCGCAGTGTACTGCGAGGCCTCTTGTGCGTCTTCTTCAGGCTGGTCTTCAGTGTCGTCGTCGTCGTCGTCTTCTTGTGGCCCATCTAGTGCACTGCGCTCGTCGTACTCGACCGGCATGGCACCTTTCATCCTGGCCTCGTCACTCGTGTCCTCCTGTTTATCTTGTTTGCTTGCAGGTGTTGAGTTGGCAGGCTCGTCATCCGCATAGGCGCTCTTCTCGTTGCTCAGGATGCGAATCTCCTTGATGAACTGGCTCAGCAGCGAACCCGATAGGTCACGAGTCATCGGATCACCACCACTATCATTTGCAAAGCCTTCTTGCTGGCACTTGGTCTTCTCAAAAGTGCCCCCAGAAGCCGTCATGCTGGACAACAACAGCTTGAGCGCGCGCAATAAGCTGCTGATATACGGCGAGTCCTGGTACAGATCCACGCTGCGCAAGAGCGAATTAGCGACTTCGTCCACGAGCGGCAGTGACGCGATCTTGGTGTGGCGCAGCAGGCCTTCAACTACCAGTGCTGTGAGCGGGAAGGCCTCGAGGTGCTCGAGCCGCGAACAGAGCGCGTCCACAAAGTAGTCCATGTTAGCCTCGAAGAGCGCCTCAACGGACGCGTAGCCGCAGAAAAAGTAGACCTTGTGCAGCGCCGCGAGTGCCGCGTGCTCCACCTCGACGTCGCGCGAACCCAGTTTCTCCACGAGCGGGTACAGTGTGTGCAGTAGGAAAACACCAAAGTCCCGGTGCAGGATCTCCACGCAAATGCCCACACACTCGACCATGAGTGCGCGCTGGGCGACTGCGGCCTTGAGACTGCGCCTTGTGCGGTGTCTGGAGTGGTGGCTGGAATCGGAGTGCTCGCTCCAGGCGTCCAGGACCAGCAGGTCCTCGAGGATGCGGCCCACGAGGTGGACGTCCACGCCATTCTGCTCTTGCGGGGCTTCAGCTGATCCTTGTAGCTGGTCCAGTGTGTCCTTGTTGCTATTGAGTCCCTCTTGTGGGGTCTTCACGTAGGCCTTGAGGAACCCATTGAGCACCAGGAAGACCTCGGCGTGGCGGTCTTCCACACCACCTTCACTGGTTAGCAGCGTGAATGCACAGTCGATAAACAGCGCAGGTGTCGAAATTGAGCCAATCGCGAGCAGCAGCTGCGTCGCAGTCTTCACGGACTCTTCCTCGTGAAAGTAGCGCAGTCGCTTCTGGAACTGGGACGTCGTCAGCGCCTTCTCTCTTGCGCCATTATCACCATTTTCTTCATTCTCGACATTGTTGACAGCGTCAATGTACTTCTGATGGAGCACGAGGTCGATGTCAATGGCGTCAAACTCGAGAACTCGACAGAGCGCAGCGTAGATCGCATCCATGGACGCGTCCAGGTACGAGCCGAGGCGTTTGCCCAGGAAGCTCACGTACCCGACGAGCTTGCGCATGAGGCTCACGCCCGCGCTTTCGTGGTCCGTCGAGCACTTGAGCGAGAGTGTGGATAGGTGCATTTGAAATCTGTCGGCGAGCACGGGCACCATCTGCAGCCACTCGTCCGTCGAGAGCTCGTTCTGAAGTGCTTCGATGACTCGCTGCGCACTCGACGAGACCTCGCTGATCGGGTCCACGCGCATCACGAGCAGCTCCTCGTAGCACCGGAAGAACGAGTCGCGTAGCGTCACGCGACTCGAGAGCACCACGGCGCCGCAGAGCTCGACTAGTGCCTCGCGGATGCGCCACGACTTGTGAGCGACTTGGATCGACGCGAAGAGCTTCGAGAGTACGATGTCGACGTTCACGGTCGTCTCCTGAAGCCAGGCGTCTTGCTTGGTCTCTGCGGTCTCGCTGGCTTCTCGCTTGGCTTCGTTAGTTTGTCGTGAGAGAGCCCGGAGCGCTTCGATTGTAAATGCCGAGGCGCCATCTCTGACACCATTACTCTGAGTCACTGCGTCACTGATACAGAGCTTTATGCTCTGAGCGAGACAGCGCAGCGCTGTGACCGCCAGTTTTGACGACTGTTGTGGGGCGTTGATCGTCTTCCACATGCCCACAGACACACCGGGAAAGAACTGTCGCAGCAGCACTGGGTCGTGCAGGAAGCGCATGAGCAGCGCCAATGTCTCCACTGCGAGCGTGGCCGCGGGACGGCACCTGTCGTGCTCTCCGATGTGCAGCAGCGCTGAGACCACGTACGCAAAGAAGTGCATCTGCTCCGTGTTGTTGCCTGACGATGATGGCGTTGCGCTGCTGATACTTAAGCGCAAGTCTGACGCCCTGTTGCGCAGCAGCAGCTCCATACACGCGAGGATGTGCAGTCGTAACTCTTCGGACTGGGTCTGCACCGACTTGTTCGCAGACTGCTGCTTTTTTTCACCGCTGCGGTCCAATGCAGCGTCGGGCGTCGGCAGGTACAACACACAGCTCTGCAGAAAGCCCAGCAGCTTTTGCTCGCTGAACGTGCGGATCTTAAGCGCATTCCGCGCCAGCACGCGCGCCAGCACCTGGAATACACTCTCCTTCACGCGCGGCTCACTGGTTATGATTATACCAAGAAGCAGCTTCTGCATCGTGAGCAGCACGATGTCGTCCATGGTCGTGCTCGAGACACCGCCGAGGAGGCTGAATGCGTTGGGTGGGCTTTGCTGGTGATCTTGCTGCTGTTGCTGTCGTTCTTCTTGTGCGTAGAACGCCATGAACTCGCCGCACGTCGCACATAATAGCGTTGCGTCATCTGCTGAGAGCGTCTGCAGCTGCACGAAGCGCGAGAGCCGCGTACAGAGCGCCACGTACTGCGCGATCTCCATTCTTAATGGCGTTCGTGAAAGTGGTCTGCTTTCGATTAAACAAAAATCCTCTGATTAGTTGAAAATGGGAATTTTGGACAAAGATCGATTTTATTGGATAAAATAACCCACATACATTCTTCAGTTGTAAACTCCAATGACTTGGATTAACTATGTCACATTCGAATTTCGCCTCATGCACGCACAGCAGAGTACCAGCTGCGGGTTTCGAAGGTACAGTGTACCAGACGAACAGGCTACTAAAAGAGTCTGAATCAGGGTGTGTTCATACTAATTTTGGTATAGAAGCCTCTATTAAGAGCACGACGCGCGTTTCTTTTGCTGCGAACATGGTGAACACCATGGACGCGGTGACGAGGCGTGACGACGGCGACCGGGACCACAAGCAGCAGATGGAGGCGGGCGCCACGACGAAGCGGCGGAGGAGAAGATGCAGATCGACGTGACCGACGGCGGCGAGGCGACGGGCACCATGGACGGCGGACGAGATAATGGAGAGTGGCGGCGCAACGACGGTGCCAGACGAAGGCGAAGCAAGCGGAGACAGTGCTGGAGAGACAGCAGATGCTGCAGGTCCGGTCACTGATGCAAGCCCCGACGGTGCGGGAATTGATGGAAGAGACGCAAGCAGGAGTGGGCAGCAAGATGGCGGTGATCCAGTGGCGAAAGACAGCACAGCGGAAGGAGCAGACGCGCCGAGGGCTTGTGAGCGAGACGATGGTGAAAGAACCAGAACAACAAGATGAGTTGGAGAGAGCTGGCCACGAGCACCGGACGGCGGGTGCGGATGAGGCGACCGCAGCAGGTGGAGAAGCTGGAACGAATAGCACCGACGGCGCACAGCCCAAGTTGCTCGAGCAGGCACCAATCATTACTCTGGACGAGGCTTTTGCGCAGCTGAAGCGCGACTATCGCGGTCTGTTTGCAGACCTGCGTCACCAAGGGGTCGAGCGCGAAGCTGCTGCTCGCGCTCGTCAGCCATCGGCGGGTGGTACTTATTCAAACACCCTACGTAGAACGTAGGGTGAAGCATCATCGCGCTCGGGATATCGAGCGTGTACGCGTTTCCTGTCTTGCGCACGACCGTGAACGGTCCAACGAACTTCGGCAGCAACTTCACGGTCGTGAAGTTGCTGATTGCATGTTTAGGAAGGTTGTTGGTTGACAACAACACTAGGTCACCCACTCGATAATCGCCAAAGTTCTTTCGCCCTTTGATGTCTGCGTTCTTCTTTTGTTTGTCAGCAGCATGTGCTATTGCATCTTTGACATAGCGCACAACAGCTTGGCGCTTATGTAAGAATTCTTCAAAATCAGTACGCTCGGCTGAGTATACTGATACATCTGTGACGTGTGTAGAGCATGTCACAGAAGTGGCACTATTGCGAGGTTCGCAAAAGTGTGACACAGTCCCTCCCCGACTAAGTCCGGACTCACCTCACAACTGTTCGATGTGAGTAACGGTGGACCTCGTCGTGGCTGGTGTTACCGAACCAGTCATCGAATCAACAGTGTTGATGGGGAGAATAGTGACAGTCCCAAAGTCACTATTTGAAGGGGCATCAAGAGCGCTGGCAGAGCTGCTATTGGAGTCAGAGGGCAGACGTGGATCCCGCATGGCATTCACGAAGAACGGCGTCAGGTCCGTGGAGGCGTGAACCGCGTTATTGATCGCGAACTACGCGAGTGGGAGATAGTCGCTCCACTGCGTGAACGCATGCGCGTAGCTGCGCAGGATGTCACTGAGCACGCGATTCACGCGCTCGGTCTGCCCGCCGGTCAGAGAACACTGGAATGGGAGCTACGAGCCTGCGGATACGACTACAAAGGCAATGTAGTTACAAACAATATTTGCGAGTACGCAGCCCTCCAGGCGGGCATCGCTCACGCATCTCGAAGTAATCGGCGACAGCAACATGATCATCGAAGCACGCAACGGATTTGCCACGACGCGAGCGCCCCACCTCCTCCAAGTGGCTCAGGACATCGACACGAGCGTGCGCAACATCACATGGACCTCTTGGACACACCTCAAGCGCGAACACCACAAAGCTGCGGACTTTCTTGCCAGTTTGGCAATAGACTTTCGCGGGCGATAAACGCTCTCCCCAGCAAACCACGGATTCGACCAAGAGCGCTTCCAGCAAGTGCACAAACGACTCGATCACGACCTCCTTGGAGTCCCAACCATATTGAGACATACCTCGCTCACCAAAGCAATAAGGCAGTTTCTGTAAGGATGGACCATCACTCACCAGTGAATGGCCATCATCATTTTCCCCTTTTCCATTTTTAACCATCACTCTAGGATAGCAAAAGAACAAGTAGCGTACACATTGAGCACGTGGTCCACGAGATTGGCACGTACTCCAGATTGAAGATTCGTTTTATATAGTTTAGAAATCCAAAGAATCCAGTAGGGGTAAAGGCACGCGGGATCTGTGTCCTACGACACATAGACATGCGCCTGTGTCCTACGGCCCATGTCCTACCCACAGGCCCCCTCTCTCCCCCCCTCCCCTCCGGACAAGAAACAAAGAGGCTAGAAGGCAAAATGAAACAAGCAGGATCCCAA
>JAASFY010000761.1:0-15992 GCA_023334035.1 Globisporangium okanoganense
GAAGCAGTAAAATCACTCCTAAATAGCCGTTGATTTCAGCTTTTCGAGCGTCTGCTCAGAATTAAAAACGAGCAAATTCCAAAGGAAATATCCTGCTTTTCCCTTAGCTGTGCTTTTGAGCGCACTAAACTGGGAGTTTATGTTATATCAATATAAACGTCTAAATTGATGTCGATTTTGTGGTCTCCACCAGGTAAAATACATTTTGTGACCAATCTTCCCGCCCTGGAAAAAGCTGAAAAGGATGATACAGCTTATATCAGTACCTCAAAGTAATATCGTCTCTATTTAGTGCAAAATTTGGAGAACTCATGTTTAAAAAGGTAGCACGATCAATAGAGGTTACAATTCAACTGAAAAAGGTTTGCTGTTTGAGTAACCCACCATTGACAAATAATTGAAAATAAGAAGGTTCAGTTTAGGACTTCGACGAAACTGATATACGAAAGTACGACCAAACGTAATACGAGCTTCATGATCCTTTCTATTATACTGCCTATTATAAGAGGTGTATGGAAGATGCTATTGCATTTGGTCACATTTTCGTTTTCGTGACCGAAGGGTCTCATTAAATCCCTCTTTAAAAATTGATACTAAATCAGTACCTAAACGACCACGACCACACGAGCGAGCCGATCTCTGAAAGGGGAGGCTCGCTCGTGTGCAGACATCATCATGTGAAATCGACCAACAAAGCAAATCCAGAGCGTGTGTGATGACAATTTATGCATCGCAACTGGGATCTTGGATAATTTCTTGCATCAAATCCAATATAATCGCCTCTGCTCCTGTATCTATCCGGATAACACTCAAAGTTGATATTTCATCAGCCTCGCTCGTCTCACTTCGATCTCGAGGCCCAGGCGTCGATCTCAACCCACGCGCTCGCAGTGAACAGCAGCTGTCTGCATTGGACCTTGGCCTTCTGACTGTCGCGCGCGCACTCGGCGAGGCTCTTTCTGTTTGAGATCGGTTCGAGATCAGCTCCAAAACGGTTAACCAGTTGAGCAAACGACGCCGAGTCGGTACCAGAAGTGAGCAAGACCCCGACGTCCGCCTCGACCATCGCCAGCAAATCGTTGGCGCTGTCGCCCACAAACACGACCAGCGGCTCTTGCTGGTGCTGCTGGTTGTGTCTGGAGCTGAGCGCTTCATCAGCTCGGATTCGCTGGACCCAGTGCGCTTTGTCGCGTGGCGACTGCACGCGCAGCTGGATCGCCCCCGTCGTGACTCCAGTGTCCGCATCCATCTCCAGATCTATACATACACACAATAAGAGAGAGTCACGTTTGTATACATGACAGTACTCACCATGCACACTATATCATAAGTACACACGCGCACCGTTCGTGATGATCTTAATCGTTCTTCGACCCGAGTCAATCCGGTTCAGCGTGGCGTCGAGCATGACCGAGCTCCAGTTGGATGAGACCACGTATGACGCATCGGCAGCCGCGAGCACGTCCACACTCTTGGGCATGAGCGCAATCTCGCTCGCTCGCTCAATGAGGTCCTGACTGTGGATGCCCTGCAGCAGCTTTGAGTCCATGACGCGCGTGATCGATTGGAGATCCACAGCCGCGTAGCCATCGAGGAACGCGTGGAGACCACGGGCGTCAAAGCGCGGACCGTCGCCGCGTTCTGGCTCAGTACACTGCGCATCAATGGGTGAATGAATTGGTGATTCATTACCACTAAATGGACGTGTCATGGCACCGTTCCTCATCGAGCTGCCTGTGTGGAATTTATCGAGGAAGGCGGTCATTTCGGACGTGTACTGCGCCACGAGGCGCTGGACGTGGGCCTCGTGGGTCACTCTCGCGTGCGCAGAGCGCTGTCGGGCGGCTGCGCACTGGAAGAGCAGTGCGATCGTGTCGTTCACCGTCAGCGTCTGGTCAAAGTCCGCGCAAAGCACAACGCGCTGTCTCGGCATGGCCGTGCTCGTCGCAATTGACCGCTTCCACAACATCAGCATCCAATTTGGCAGGACTAATTTGTGCCTGGAATAAAAACGGTCAGATTTGGCATTTCACTAAAAGGAGGGACGAAATGGCCAAGTCTATTCCAAAAACAAAAATGCTGCAGGTTGCAACATGCAATTGGTTATCAAATCCAGTATGGCTACACTTCTGACTCGCAAATGAGCGAATGGCAACAATTGCCCATCGCCAGCTCCTCTATTGAATACCTCTTCAATAATGGAACTTGTGTCTTCTATGCTGTTTACTAGGTGAGCTCAGCTGAGCAGCGAGGGCACGGGCAGGCTCGTGGGGTTGCGTCGGTGGCTCCTGCGCGTGCTGCGCATGTGGCGGTCGAACTTGCGCGCGTGCATGATCGCCTCCCAGTCGGGCGCGTCTTTGTGCATCAGCGGATGGACGTTCGTGTCGAAGGCCGTGAGCCGCGCGCCCGAGACGCTAAACGGGTTGTCCGGGTCACTTTCAGCCAGTGAGTCGCCCGCGCCGAAGAGCATGGGCGCCATCGTGATGTGGCCCATGCACTCGTCGTGGCGAACCATGTACTTGTCCATGTGCACCGGCAGCAGGTAGCCGCCTCGGGGCTTCACAGAGCCGCTCTCAGCTGAGACAGCAGCAGTAGAAGTGTTCACATCAGGTGGACATCCTTGTAGAATCGGCGCTGCTGCCTGTGGGCTAGTCATAGAGGAAGGACCGCTCGGGCCAAAGTTGCCCGTGCTGCGGCTGTTATTACTCGCTGTGGCTGCGACCGCAGAGCTGCTGTTGACGTCCTGGAACGAGAGCCGCGGCTGGCCGATCGTCTTCATCTGCTTCTTCTCGAGCTGCGGGATCATGGACGCGGACGAGAGCGTCGTCTTGAGCACAAAGAGCATCCACTTCTGCTCGCGGTACGTCTGCTTGACGCAGTGCGTGGTGGCCGCCATGGCCACGTGCGTCAGTCCGGCCGTGATGGTCCCCGTGCCGCCCCTGGCGATCATGATGCTCCCGCGGCGACTCATTATCTTGGACCCGGTGCGCGGCGACGCCCTCGTGCGTCCATTCGCTTGGAGTTCGGCGCTCAAGCGGCGCGTCACGGGCTCCACGAGGCTCTCAGCATTCGAAATGCTCCGGATGCACGTGTTGCGGCGGCTGCAGCTGGGCGAGTTCGGGTTGTACAGCGACACCTTCTCGCACTCGTAGCGCACGTGGTGCAGCTCCTCGTCGCTGAGCCGGAGGATCGACAGCAGACTGGGCACGAGCAGCCCACCGTCGTCGATCACGGCCTCGTCCTCCACGGCCAGGCGGTGCAGCGTGGCCGAGCAGATGCGCTTCAGCAGTGTTGCCTGCGAGTGGGCGTGTGCGTGCGGCTGGGGACCGTACTGGTACACGCGTAGCAGCGTGTCGATGATCCCAATGCGCACCATGGCGACGCGAAAGGCCTTGATCGTGCTCAGGTTGGCGATCCCCGCGCAGGCCTCGTGGAGAATGCGGTCGCTGATGAGCGAATCCACATGGCTGGATGGCGACGGCATCTCTAAAGGACTCTGTAGACACTCGAGCTCGCGCTGGAAGTGGCGCACGCCGTGCAGCAGATGGCGCATGATGAGGCGACTGATGCGCGTCTCCTCACTTGCACTGTCCTCGCTCTCAAAGTCGTCGTGCTCGGCGCTGCTGCTTTCGGTCTTGCACAGGTTCACGCGGTCCTTCTTGTCCGCGTCGTCCAGCTCCGTGCCGTCGCTATCGCCCTCGGCGCGCTCGCTGGCCGCGCCTTCCAGCCCACTGTCGCCGTAGAACAGGGACAAGTGCTCGGCCACACTCAGCGTCAGGTTGCGGATCGTGATGGTCCCGCACTCGCGGATCCGCAGGTCACTGCCCGCAAAGGGCGACGAGCAGATGCTCACGATCACGTGGATGGCCTGGGTCTCCGCGAGACTCTCCTGGATCTGCTGGTACGTCGAGAGCTTCATGAGGATGCCCACGCACTCGTACGCGATCAGCACATCCTCCATGTGCTGTCGGTGCAGCAGCGCGCAGAGACTCACGACCCACTGGCGCAGCAACGACTCGGCGCACTTGGGCTTGCCCGCGAGGATGTTGACCATCTTGGCGATGAGCAGGCACGCGTCACCGTCTGCGCCCAGCGACCGGTGCTCTAGCAGTGGCAGCAGCCGCAGGATCGCGTTCTCGTCCATCAGATTCAGTGCCAGAGCGTCGTCGAAGGCGATGTTGTGCAGGCACTTGAGCGCGGCCATGCACGTCTCCATGTCCGCGTCTTGTTGATCCAGTTCTAGTTGTTCATCAGACTCAGTATTGTCTTCTTCCTGGCTCACGACAGCCGTTGGGGACGTCACTCTCTCCAGCAGCGTCAGCACCGCTCGTGCGACGCGCAGCTCGCCGTACAGGTGCAGCGAGTCCGTGATGAGCGAGCAGTTGGCCAGCGCCTCGACGGCGAACTGCTTCACGACCTGGTGGTCGCACTGCGTGAACCCGATGAAGAGGTGCAGCGTCTTGCGCTCGCAGAGCATCTCGACCCACGGCTGCTTGCAGCTCAGGTTGCGCAGCGCGATGGCAGCCGACGCGCGCGTCTCGGTGTCCTGGTCCACGTACTTGCGGATGATGTCGGTCACCTGCGCGTTCATGAGCTCCTTGTGGTTCTCGTCGTAGCTCGAGAGGTTGCAGATGATGCCCATCGCATACCGGCGGCTCTCGGCCGTCAAATGGCACGTCATGTGGTGGGGGTTTGTGTGGGAAAAGAGGAACGACGACGCCGTGAGCAAGTGTTCGTTGTTGCCCTGCATGTTTCGCAGGCCGGCGTGGATATGTGAGCTCGACGGGTGGTTGCTGTGTGGGGTCACTTGCTTCCCAGCCACCGCTGCCGCGAGGTACGCCATCACGCCGTTGCTGAGCAGCCGCTGGTGGTACTGGTGCTCGCACGACAGGTTGAAGAGCGCCTGGAGCCCGATGCTAAAGACCTCGTCCATGGACGTCAGTGCAGTCTGGGACTTGAGTGCGTCCGCCGCAGCTGCACGGTGAGGACTGTCGTCATCGCCGCCGATGAGCTCCATGCGACTGAGCGTGAAGGAACCACCAGAGTGGTGCCCGCTCTGTGGCGCCGACGTGCTCCGGTAGAGCATGACCTGCGAGAGCTTCATGAGCGCGTACAGCACGCCGTCCTCCACGGCTTTCTCCCGCGTGGCTAAGTGCGAGAGCAGGTTCGAGAGCGTCTTGGCATGGATTTGCTTGGCCTGCACCGAGTTCGCTCTCAGCAGCGCCATCACAATAAAGTCCTTGAGCTCCGTCGACGTCCAGATGCACTGCAGCGTCGAGACGTTGCAGGCCGCGATGGCGGCATACTGCTGGCACTCTGGCTGGCTCGTTCTCCCCAGACGGTTGAGCGCCTTGGCGAGGTGTTCACACGCGATGAGCTGGTTCCTACCTTCGGGCGTGAACGAGATGATCGCGAACGAGGCCGCACAGGCCAACAACGAGAGCGTTTCCTCGTTGGCATTGCAGCAGTTGATCAGCGCCTGGATGATTCGGTGGCTCACGTGGCCCGAGGCGCAAAGGTGGTAGAGCGTGGCTGCACAGAAGGCCTGGGTCGTGCTGCAGTATGCAGTACCGCAGGACTGCGCGTCGCTCAAGTTCTCACCAGCTGTTGTTGCAGACGAGGTTCGCTCGCAGACGAGGATGAGCGTGGCTTCAATGTCGGGCGAGTAGATCAGGTTGTTCGTGTCGCCTCGCTGCGTGGACGCCCTCGCGAGCGTGTACAGCGCCGCGGCGGCAAAGCACGTGATCAGACGCCGACGCACAGGAACCACCCGTTGCAGTTTACGCAATCCACCACCACCACCAAAATGGTTGGTGTTCGACGTGGAGGACGCTATTTGGTTGGCAGTCTCACTTGGACGCTTGAGACAGTCAAGGATGAGTCCGATGATGCGCTCGATGTTGGCCGCGTCCATGATCTCGCTCGCCATGATGCAGATCGCGGCGAGGAAGCGCTCCTGGTCGTCCCCAAAGGCCAAGTTCAGCGACTTGTAGAGCATTTGCTCAGCGTTGGTCCCATCGTCTGCTGTGTCAGCAGCAGGGCCGAAGAAGTAGAAGCCGTAGACGAGCGACCGGATCACGAGGTCCCCGTACACGATCTGCTGCAGACGGCTCTCAAACAACAAGTTGCAGAGCACCAACGAGTAAATGTACTTAAGCCGCCTCGACTGGCTTGGGTCCTCGGCCGCGATCGCCAGGCGCTTGCCATCGAGGATGCACACCAGGTCGTTCGAATACGCCGCTTGCTGGGCCAGGTTGAGGATTGTGACCAGCGCGTCCTCCTTGACGTCTTCGTCCGTGAAGAGATTGGCTCGTGGTGAGGCCTTGTCGGCAAACACTTCGGGTAAGTCCGCCTTCTCGTCCACGGCGATGGCAATCGCGTGCAGCAGCGGTAGCACCTGCGGGAACTCCATAAAGTACGCGGTGCACGTGTCATTGAAGCTCAAGTTGCAGATCGTGCGGACGATGTTGCGGAAGTACGTCTGCGCGTCCTCCTGGCTCGACACGAACTTCTGCCGGTCCAGCAGCGCCAGCCGCGTCGTCATGTGGATGACTTCCTGCGAGAACGCGTGCTTGCGAAGCTCGTCGTTGGCGGAGAAGTTGGCCAGCGTCCGCGAACAGGCCACGACCGTGTTCTTGAGTCGCTCCTCTGCGATCGCCCCGTAGAGTTTGCTGCCAACGTCTCGTAGAGCGCCAAAGAGCAGCAGCGACAAAGTCTTCATGCCGTGCGTACTCAGCACACTGTGGAACTCGACGTAGGCCGAGAAGTTGCCCAGCGTCTCGGCGATCAGGAACAGAATACGCATGACGATCGCCGAGTTGGTCGCCCACGCGGGCCGCATGCTCCTCGTGGGCGGGTTGATCGCCGACATGTACCGGCTGCTGGAGTTGCCCGTCTCCTCCATCACCTTGCACACGAGCGTCGTGAGCGCGTGGAGAACCTCGGCCCCGCCGCCACGGAGTGCGCCCACGCAGCTCACGCGATACAACGAGAGGTTGAACAGCACTTCGGCAGCAAAGCGCGTGGACGACGACATGGTAGCTAATTGGCTCACGACACTCATGACGCCCAGTTGGTTCTGTACGGCGTGCGATTCGCCCAGGAAGACGTGTTCCGGGAACAAGTGGCCGTGGAAGATCAGGTTCATGATGCTGCTCACTGAGAGGATCTGCAGCTGGTCGTGCGGGAGTGTGAGCATCGAGAGCAGCTCAATGATGACTCGAGAGCGTGCAAGTGCCTGGGCGAGACCCGCGTGCTGCGTGATCCTGCACAGCGCGGTCGCGCACAGGATCTTCACGTGGAGACACGGCGCCCAGCTGATCTCCAGCAGCGCCTGGATCCCCTCGTGCTTGACGAAAGCCTCCAGGATACTGCTGTCCGTCGTCAGATTCGCCAGCGTCGCGGCACAGAAGCGCAGCAACTTAGGGTGCTCCACGTCGCTAAAGTCTGCGATCTGCGCGATCGCGCCGCCCTTGACGATCGCCAGCTCACTCTCCACTTGGCACGACAGCTTGTACAGCGAGCGCGCACAGAAGATCCGTGCGTCGAGGTTGTCAGGCACGAGGTTCGTGCCCGGAGCTGGCGATGGCTGCGGCGAACCTGCCTGCAAGTCGCCGTTGAGCAGCATATTGAGGTCGCCTCGGATCGAACCGAGGCGCTTGATCCCCGCCTTAAACGCGCGCATGTCGTTGGAGCGCCGAAGACCGGGCACTTTTGCTGGTGAGAGCTTCAGTGGCGCAGTCCCACCATCACTAGCGTTCGCTTCATTGTTGGACCCTGGTGTTGCCAGCTTCCCCGCTGATTTACCTGCAGTTCGCCAGCGCGCCTTGCTCTTGACGCCCGGTGTCGTTGCCAGCGGTGACAAGCGGCCGGCTAAGTCGAATCGCTCGCTACTGCTGTTGTTGTTGCTGGTTCCAGTGTTGCTCGCCCATGGTGCAGTGCCAACGGCCGTCGCGTGATCGATCGTCATGAGCACGTCGATGCCCACGTTCATGTCTTCAGTGGAGAACTCGTCCGCTCGCAGCATGTACTTTTTGCGCACGGACGACGTGCCCAGCGTCTGGCTCGCGCGCACCGCTCGCGCGAGGGACTTGAGGCGCAAAGCTGTCGGTGATGGCTTGACTTCGACCTCCGGGAGCCCCTTGAGCGAGCCGATCGAGCCTCGCCGCTCCAGTGAATTGGTGCTCGCTCTCGACTGCCGCCGGCTCAGCATAAAGCCCCGCGACGAGCGCCGATCCACCAGCGTGCTAGGGGCCATCGTGACGCGCGAAGTCTTGCGATCCTGCGCCATTTGTTCCATTCACTGCTTGTTGATGGGCATTCGCAGACAGGTCCTGGGCCTCTCTCTGTAAAGGGGAGGGGGTCGCTGGCTTGGACACGCCGAGGTCTTGGCCGGTAGCTTGGAACTCAACTGGCGCCGAGCTTCATCACCACACGAGCAAAGCTAGAAGCTGGAAATAGGGACCCGGTTGGGAGTTATTTCCAACTTGGAAAACGCATGAAAGCGAGCTTACTGACTCAGTCGCAACCACGAACTGGGCTCCCTGTTTGGCTCGGGTGACGAACGCGGGGCCATCGCTGCAGCTTGTCTGGGTGGGACTCTGGGGTTCCTAGTGGCAGAGCAACCGTGTTAGCAACCGTGTTAGCAACCGTTAAGCACACGCAAGACCTTTCCGAAAACCTAATGGGGAATTGTCTATTCTGTTGATAATATGAACACAAAGAGACCGCGTGAAGAGAGCCAAAACGAGTTCGCCGTGAAGCAGAGAACGAGCTGGTGATGTACCAACCATCTGCTGCGGATCAAACGACGAAGCCACCTCCTCAGGTCTTGCGCTGCGTCGGCAGCCAGCGGTGGTCCTTGCTGGCGTTCTTCTTGCGCTTCTTGGCCATGAACTTGGACAGCTTCCCGCTCTCCTGCAGGTCCTGGAACTTGGTCTGGAGCTCCAAATTCTTCTTGTCTTTGCGCTGCAAATTCGTAAATTATATAATTTCGTGTGAGTAAATCAACAATCACTGGAAAAAAAAATAGATGACCAGCAAGCACCACATACAACACAACAATAAAACAAACCTTGAGGTAAAAAGGGTTCTTGCCGCTGGCGACGGCGTCGCGCTCATCGCGCTTGCGCTTTGTGAGCGCCGACTTAATTTTCTCCTTCTTCTTGTTCTCCGTGAGCTCCTGCGCGCGCAGATTGATCTCGTGCTTGAGCTCCTCCTTCCGCGTCTTGCTCTTCGCGGTGCGCATCTGCTTCTTGAGCTCCTGCAGCTCGGATTGCTGCATCAATCAATCGCACAAAAAAAAACATAGACGTCAGTCACTAACGCAATACTAATGCGGTTGCTCAAGCATATACAAGCCGTACCTTGTAGTCATCCAGGAACGCGTACGATTTCGCAAACAGGTCCTCGTTCAGGCGTCCGGACATGGAGTCGAAGCGCGGGTCCACAAGCCGTTTCTTCTTGACTTCCACGACGCTCTTGAAGCGCGTCACCTGGCGCCGCGACGAGATCTCGAGCGGGTGGTTCTTGCTGCTGCGCTTCCTATTCTTCTCCTCCTCGGCGTCGTTTGCGGCGGGTCCGTACTTGCTCGGCTTGCCCTTTGCCGCTGTTGGCTTGGAGCGCTTCTCTGGTTCGTTGTTGTTGTCGTCCTCGTTGTCCTTGTCGTCATCGTCCGCCTGCGTGTCGTAGCTCGTCGGATAGATCGCAAAGCCGTTCTTCTTCTGTAGCAGACGCTCCTCGAGCGGCACGTCGCGCGCCGTCACCACCGCGACGGGCGCCGCGCGCTTCTTCGCCTTGAACATCATCGGTGGCGTCATATTTGCTGGTTGCCGTTTTGAGCTCCAACCAGCGTTGTCCCTAATTCAATAACGTTAGTCCCGTAAATAAAGAAAACTGACACGAGGGAATGGTCCCGAGTGATGTATTGGGGCTACTATTATGGGTGGTGACAGTAGAATTCACAAATGAAAAATGGAAAATGGCCACTGGAAAATGGAACAACTTTCGCGGTGCAGATCGGACCAAAAGGTTCAACGGCAAGAGAGTACCTAATAACCACCGGCCGCCGCCGACACCTCCGATTAAATGTCCGCGTTGGTTAATGTATGTTTGCCAATATGAAAACAGAGGACAGCCCTCTTCTTGCCAAAAGTTCTGCGACAGCCTCCATGTAATCAAGGCGAACCGACTGTTTCCAGCAACAGCATGGGTCAGGAAGGCTGAGAAATTGGTTGGCCGTGCATGCTGCTTGCAAAAGAAAAGATCTCGTTTGGTGAGAGACAGTTGGGCAGCCACTTGATTGACGCAATTGACGCACTATTGGCTGACGAGGGCCAATGACGTCATTCAGGATACAACAAGAAATAACAAGCAGCAGAACGCAAGGTATAAAGAAGATGAGCTCTTGGCTCTTGAAGAGATTTTGAAACCTCGAGCCAATTGTTGTGGGATAGTAGAGTGCAAATGATGTGGGTTTGGGAAGGTGTTGAGAATTGCCTGTGGCGCGAAGCTAAAAGCTTCAAGGTTGCTCTTTCTCTCTTTCTCCAGCTGCTGCTGACCAAGCGGATATTAGACCAAGCACCAGCAGATCCAAACGATACCGTAGGGAATACGCTTGACAAACTGATGTAGAGTGATCCACGCGAACTAATATAAAATCTCACAGGAAAAAACCTTCGAAATTACATACCTCCGCCGCGTCATACGATGACGCAGTGGATCAAGTCGTACTTAATTGAGTTCCAACGGTATGGTATCATCGTATCATCGTCAAACGCGAGCAAATAAAAATGATGTCATACGAGATGACTTGAAGAAGCGTCGCGAACAGAAAACGGGCACTTTGTGAAGATTATGGCTCTTGGATATTTTTGCTCTGTTTGGCACGCAACACCACCACCACCACACGCGGTCGTTTTTCGCCTAGACGATCGCTCATTCATCAAGTTGCCGTCAACCCCAGAGCTCGTCTGTTAAACGCCACCCCACACAAGCAAGCATGGACAGCCCGACCAGCATGATGAACTTCGACGTGCAGCGCCAACTCAGCTGCTTCGTGTCGCTCAACGATGACGACGAGATGGCGCAGCTCATCCTCGAGGAGCTCTCGTTCCCGCGCCGATCGTACATGAACGTCGCGGCCGTGCTCGCGAGCTCACCGTCCTGCAAGAAGGCCGAGAACGGACTCAACTCCATCACGGAGAGCGACCACGAGGAGGATGGCGACGAATAGAGCGAGCAACGGCGGCGAAAACGATGCAAATCACATCGAGCAGCTCAAGTGGGGACGACGGAACGGATGGTGTACCAACTACTACGCTACTGTGCCATATCAAAATCCAGCGCATTCGGCGGAACTCCACCAGCAAGACAACACACGTGCGAGCGCTCTGTAGGAGAGACTCTTCTAGACACCGAGAGCCTCACTACAGAAGCGAGAGTATTTATTAAAGACTTGGTAAAGAACGCAATACAACAGCACACACACATCACGTTTCTATGGGACGAAGCGACTTGTCTGGCTGTCTATTAATGCACCAAACTTCACGCACTCTATCCATTAGTATGGCCACCTATTTCTTGCTGCTCTCGGCGCGCAGGAGCTTGCTGGAGATGTCGTTGCTCTCGATCCACGCGGCGATGTCCTTCGGGACCGCGGGGCTCTCGTGCTCGCTTTCGCTGAGCCCAGGCAACTTCGCGACGAGTTTCCCGGGGCCGAGCTTACCCAGCACCGTGTTCTTGACGAGGACGATGGCGTTGATGAACTTCCCACCACCACCCACCTTTTGCGTCACGAAGCGGTGCTCCACATAGAACGCGCGGTCGTCCCAGCAGAGCACGCGCGTCTCGAGCGCGTACGGCTCGCCAAACGACAGCTCGCGGCGGTAGCGCACCGTCTGCGAGCCGACCACGAGGTTGCCGCCACTTTCCGTGAGGATCGCCCATACCCCATTGCCCTGCCGCAGTCAGTACCATACGGGTCCCACGTTAACGACATGTCAATTACAGTGCATCAGTCCATTTTACCCACGTTACCTGCCAGAGATCGCGCCGTCCGAAGCCGCACTCACGCAGGAAGCGCGCATTGTTGCAGTGGCCGTTGCGGTCGATATCGTTCAGGTTGATGCGTCCCTTGAGCTCGCTCACGGCAAAAAGTGGTCGTGGTTGCTGGCGCTCCTGCTTGGATAGTCCACGCTGGTCGCTGAGCCAGAGCGCCGTCGCGTTGTGCGCCATGCGCAAGAAGTACCACGCGTCGCAGAACATGAACGCTGACATGAAGCCGAGCGCCAGCGCCACGGGCGCGCTCGTGCCACACACGAAGAAGCTCAGCGCCGCGACCGCCACGGGCGGCAGCGTCAGCAGCGCGAACGCGACGGCTTTGCGACTCATTGCTGGTTGCTTGCTGTTTCAGGGCTCTTCTCAGCAGAAGTTTAAGGTCCCCACATTATTATTTGCTATTGAAATGAGATGTCTTTTACTGTTTGGCGTATAATATTTACGATTCATACATGCAAAAGTATGTATGAATTGTAAATATTATACGCCAGTGAAATGAGTACGTATTTTTAACCAACTGTCTACGCCTTTCAACCATTTTCATACAATCTTACACTAAAGTTTACTCCAATGAAGTGGGCTTCAATTGGCGCAACGCAATAATAGCCACCACCTTCTTCTTCTTCTCTGCGAGTGCAGCAGCCAGCCGCCTGCTACGTGACCACCACCGAACGCCACAGGTGTGTGTTAATCGAGCACCACCGAGAACAGAGCGCGTCTGCATCCGTACCCACTGGTGTGCATCCTTGTACCGCTGCAGCGAACCATGGACACGCAGGCGCGCGCGTTCGAGTACGAGATCGCGCAGCTGAGCGAGCGGACGCAGGACGCACACACGGTGCTCGACAAGCAGCGGCTGTACGCGCGCGTGGGGCAGTTCCTCATAGGCTCCTTCGAGGGCCACTGGTGGTGCAGGTACCCGTCGCTCATGGTGTTCATGATGCGGCTCCTGGAACTGTACCCGGCGACCGAGAGTGTGCGTGTGCTGTACGAGAAAATGGCCACTCAGCTGGGACTCTGCTGCAAATGGTAAAGCCTTGCTTGCATTTTGATGAAGGTGTTGTTGCACGCGGTCACTTGACTGTGATAGACTAACTGCGATTGCTATGGCTGACTGCTGTGACTGCAGTGTCGATATTTATCACGCGTCGCTGCCGAGCGTGCGCATTGAGCTCGAGTACGAGTTCACGCAGACGTCGATCAAGGCGTTCTTCTGCAAGCTCTCGCAGCTGGACGCCGAGCGCATCCACGGCGTCTTCACGCTCAAGGGCGTCGACGCCAGTGGCAATGGCGCATTCATGGGCAACTTGGCGCAGACATCAAGGGCGGAGAAAGAGAGGATCGCGACCACGATGTCCACGGCCATGTATGAAGTGCTGAGCCAGCGACGGCTCTTCTCGGACTTTCGCATCATCCGCGTCATCTCCAAGGTACGAAAGCCATCTGGTTATCTGATTGTGCAATTGACAGTATCTGACCTTGTGCGTGTGTAATTTATTATTTAATAGTGGCTCTCGTCGGCACCGCCAGATATTAGAGAGCTGCTGAATTTTGAGCTGCTGCGGAATTGCCCCGGGGTGTATCAGCTCCTGGTCTCGCCTGATGCAGGCGTCAGGTACTGTAGCATAATTGCTCAGTGCTTCTTCGCTTTGTACGCCAATAGCTAGGCTGATCTCTAATGACTTGTTGCAATACTATGTATGTACTCAGAGGCTGGGCGATGTCGCTGATCCAGAAATTCGGGGCGATCGACCTCTCGGGGGACAGTGGCGAGGACCAACCGTTCCTGAAAGTGCTGGACGAGTGGATGTACATTCTCGAGAGCGGCTCGTTCAACGTGTCGGTGCTCTCGCTCGACCTGCAATCGACCGAAGAGCTGCCTCTTGTGAGTCATCCTATTAATCCTTTGCCTAAATGATAACCTGTCATATTAACTTTAATTCAATTGTCTTATGCTGCTGACATTAATTTGCAGTTCCTGGAGACCACCAACTGCATCAAGACGCCAACGAACCAGATCATGTGGGCGGCTCTCGACACCATCATGCAGGTTTGTCTTGAGAATTATATCCTAGACGCCATTTGTCATTGGATAACCCGCTAACTAGCCCATTGCTGCTAATATTTTTTATTTTATTTAGCAAATGGACGAAACGAGTCTCGAAGTGATGCTCGAGTCCTTCGACAACCTCCCGGACCTCGTGTTCAACTACCTCAACGACGCAGATCCTGCTACAACGAACCAGCAGATCACCTTTGTGGTACGCTTAGTATATCCATTGTGTTGTCAATGTGTACATACGCAACTGACAAGATTGTGGACAACTTGTTGTGAATGTTTTGCCAGATCTGCAAGTGCTATGCGGTGATGCTGCGCTGTCTGGGGCATCGGTTCTGGAACCACACGGTCCACTCCCCCAAAGTCGTCTTGGATATGGTGATTCAACACTGTCAGCTGCCGTCCTGGCGCGTGTACGTGACCAAGCAGCTCGTTGAGCTCCTCCCACCATTGCTGGCGTCCAGTCGACCGCCGCAGATCTCAAGCAAGCAGGTATGTTGTAGCCTCGAACCCTGTTGAGGCTTGCTTTGCTATGCTAACATCGTTGTATATCTATTGCAGTCAAATCGCCTGAAGCTGGACTTTTATCTCAGGTCCCGTGAGCGGCTGCTCATGTTCCTGATCGACGAGAAGCAGCGTCCGCCCCATTTCGCAGACTCGGTGCTTAAGATCGCGTCCTCAAAGGCGGTCTCGACAATCATCTGCGACTGCTACGAGCCTCGTCTGCAGGCCGTGACGAAAGAAGGCGGGAAAAAAGACCAGCCGCGCGACGACGGCGCTTTGCCCGAGTCCCAGCTGATCGACTACTCGGTCTCGGAGAGTGCGTTCTGGTGGCCCTGCGGGCCAAACTCGAGTCTGTCCGGGTATGAACTCGAGCAGCTCTGGGCAAATGCGCTGTTTCACACGATTGTGAACCCAGATAATGTCCCAGCGCTCGTGGACCACGCTGCGATCACGTGTTCTGCGATCCTGAGCAAACACCTGCTGCTCGCACGTGATGTGGTCTTCCGATGCTTCATTCGAGGCGACGAGGGCGTGACCCAGAGGAGCATGGAGGAAATGACCAAGTCCAAGCCGATCATAACGCTTTTATTGGGCAAACTGTGCGCGTGGAAGGCGATCGCGACGATCCCCGTGACCGTGCATGGCGCGCTCTTCGAGTCCCTCGGCGGGATCTCGGAGATCCTCAACGTCATGGACGCGCAGGCCAACTTGAGCGAAGAACTCGTGAGCTTCAAGGCCATGTTGAAAAAATACGAGGCGCACTTACTCTCGTACTTGGAGCGCATCTGCGACGAAGTGCTTGTGAAGGGGCTGACGAACCCGCTGCGGTTCCCCGTCGTCGCGCAGCACACGACCATGTGTCTGCTGAATCCGACCAGCGCCGTGGACCAGAGCATGAAGAGGTACTGGGATACTTGAAAATTGGTTGTCGAGGTGAAGAAACAAAGGGAGGATAACATTGTTGACCTGCTATTATGTAGACTCCTCTCGCACGTCGCCGCCGCGAAGAACGCGCCCGCGAAGCAGCAATCAATTCTCGAGTCATTCCTCATCTCGGTGCACCGCAACACGGAGGCGTTCCTGCGCGGCGTGCTCTCGCTGCTCCAGTCACTGCGGCTCTTTGACTTTCACCTGGTCGTCGCCGTGCCCACGTTGAAGAAGATTATTTTCATCTGGGCCAAAGTGTTTGAGATGCTGGGCACGTCGCTACAGAAGATATTAGAGGACACAACAGCGGCCTCTGAGGCTTCAGCGGCTTCATCGCCCACAACACTAACGGTTTCTACTGGAGCAGGCTCGTCGCAGGTGAAGCTCCAGAAGCTGCCGATCCTCATCAACGACTTCCTCGTCTCGGTGCTCACGAGTCTGTACA
>JAASFY010000762.1:0-15990 GCA_023334035.1 Globisporangium okanoganense
AAACGAAGGACGCCACGTACTTCTGCTGCTCGACAATGCGTCTTGCCACCGAGGCCATGATGGTCTCTCCAATGTAAAAGTGCACGTGCTACCACCTAACACGACTGCGCATCTCCAGCCCCAAGATGCCAGCATTATTCGGTCGTTCAAGTCTCGCGTCAACAACATCAAGAACCGCTAGTATCTCGACCAACTGGACGTCCTTCTGGAGCAAGTGCTGTCTGCTGGAAAAGAGAACGTCGAGAGCAGCACAGACTTCTTCCAGGTCGATATTCTCGTTGCCATGTGCTGGGCTCAAGAAGCGTGGGAATCAGTCACAAGCATTACAGTCAACAACTGCTGGCGTCACACTGGCATCCTTGACGAAGGCTTCTATGAGCTCGTTGGGAGCATGAAGAAGATGCGGATGTCACCTCTTTCTATTAGGCTTTCAGCTTAGATTTTACACTCACTCATTCTACTTGCATTTCTTAATCATTTTAATTTTGATTATCTGTTTGTTTTGGTAACAAAAAGTCCATTTGTTCGTGCGCACTAATGGGAGGTGTGATTGTACTGGAAATCCTAGATTATTGGAATAATTCAGGATTTTGCATCGCGCAATGCATGGTACTCTTGGAAAATATATCGTCAGGCATCCTGGAGATACGTATACTGCTGAGAGGTTAAGAGAAGATCTTGTCAGATATCTGAGAGATTTGTCGTTGTTGCTCCGACAAAAAATCTGGGCGTCTCAGAGAAGGCTAGGTTGGCATGAAAGAATACGGATTCTGACCGCACGAGTCAATGCAAGGAGCTTGTGATCAGACATAGGGGCTTGGAGTAGGTTGGAATTTGCTCATCTGAGGTCTTGGCGTTTTCTCTGCTGCTCGGATGACAAATCGGTTTTGAAGAAATAAATATACATGTACTCCTAAACTACAAACGCAAATAAAGTCACTTGGTTGTATTAATATTACCCACTATTATATTATTATTTATTGCACTCGCGCTGTTGGATGACTCTTTGATTCAGACTGCCTCTTGTATATCCGTCCTACTCTTGATCCGGCACCGTAAGGAGTTATCCCCAGCGGCATCTCACTTTTCAATTTCCTGCCTCGACCGCAGTTCGCAGCCAATCCTCTCAGCGTCCTTTGCCAACAATGAGTTCGCTCGCCACGCTCGGTTCTGCCATCGCGGACCCACCGCAACCTGCTCGCCACGACGGTGCTCAACAACCCAGCGGTGGTGCACTCGCAGGCATTCGACCATTCGCTCCGTCACCCGCAGTAGCGCAGTCTCCAGCAAGACATCGCTGAGGCTCCTTCACCTAAGCGCGAGATCTCGCTTGATATTCCATGTCACGGAATCAAAACTTTAATGCTTTACGGTGTAAAACGCAAATAAAATTGGGCATCCTCTGAATTTGTGGTGGGAGAAATGCAGCTTGACATATTCCTGCAACCATTTTCATTGTTTCGCAGATTACTCAGTCAAACCCGCTGAAAGATTTCGCAGGCGCGATATGTTTAATTATCAACTTGACGCCTCATGCAAATCAACAAAGGGGATCGTAGAACTGATGATCATTAAACTATATAGTCTGCTCGTGCTCGGCTAGGCTGGCTGGCTGTACACCTCGTCTACCCACAGTATCCTCGCCTCCTGCGGGGCACCTGGAATTGTGATTTCGATTTTTTTTAATCAAATTAACGTCCCCCCCAAAAAACTTCAAAGTAACAATTTCTGATCACGAAAAATCTCCAACCACAAGACTGAAAAATCTTGTTTCTCAAAAGCCCCAGCTTGAGTCTCAGCAACTATTAATGCGCTGGTTCAGCAACTCGACAAAGTGGTGATTCCTTCCGTGCGTGATCTGTAAAATCTGTTTCGCCTCACTCAGATATTTCTTCGCTTGCTGGTTGCTGCCCTGGGTCTCCAGTTGCTGGAGGTGGAGGTCGCCCAGTGTGAACAAGTGCAGGCCAACCAGCGGGTGGTTTGCGGGATACATTCGTCGGTAGAACGCGAGCATCTTCTCGCCAAACGGGAGGGCTTCAGCGATACTCCCACGCTCCATCTCGGCACTGAATAACCCCGAGTAGGCTTGTAAAATACTGATGTTCTCTTCGTGCAACTCGGTTTGCATCGCCTCCAACGAGAGCTGCAGTGTCTTGATGGGATCTTCCGAGGCGGCTGAACGCAGCAGCAACGCTTTCGCATCCTCCACGGCTTGTACACGCTCTTGGCTCCACTGGGACTCTGGAACGCCATCGATATCTGCATCGAGGTGGGCGTCGAGGCTCTCGGGGTCGTCCAGGGGCTTGGAGCAACGTACACAGGTACACTGGAAATGGTATTTTTGCTCAAGTCGTCGCTGTCGCTCGCGTCTAGGGAGCGCGATGTCGACTGATGATAGTGATAAATGAGTCAGGAAAATATAATGTTGAATAGTAATATAGTTAGAAATTGTCGAGCAAGTCCAGCAGATATAAAAAATGAATGCAATTCGTACCGTAGGACTGCGTGATTTCTTCCTCTGAGGCGATGGTTCGCATCGCACGAAATTCCAGCGAGTGTGTCTTCGCTGTGAAGCTGTGTGCAGCAGCAGAATATAATTGACCATTAATTAGTATTACAGCAGATTAAAAAAAGCTACACATTAATGGGCAAAATAATATGCAAGCTCAATACGCACGTGACAGCGCAGTTCGGCGCGCAGCTGTGGTTCACCATCGCGCCCAGCGGGAAGCAGCCAGCGCCGATTTCGAGCAGCAGGTCGTCGCAGATGGAGAAATTATTATTCGCAAAGCGACTGAGCATCCGCTGCAGTTCTTGTGTCGAGACTGATTCTACAACAACAACAATACATAAATGAGCAACCAATCTAATTAAATAACCAGAGCAGCTTTAATAAATTGGCTAAATAATAATACCGTCGATGAGCTTGAGCTTTTGCGCCAGCGTCGTGAGCAGCAGCGTCTCGTGGCACAAGTCCGCTTCGTACCAGACGAGGTCCACTGGCGACACCTCCGCTGCTTTCGTGTCCACTGAAAGACGCCGCATCACGCGTCCCAGTAGCAGCAGATCGGACAGCTGCGCACTGCGAAGTCGCAGCGACACGAGCTGCTCGAGCTGGCGGCACTCGACCTGGTGG
This sequence comes from Globisporangium okanoganense, assembly GCA_023334035.1. NCBI lineage: Eukaryota > Oomycota > Peronosporomycetes > Pythiales > Pythiaceae > Globisporangium > Globisporangium okanoganense. Next base: position 3,137 of record JAASFY010000762.1, read on the forward strand.
TCGGGCTTCCAGTCTTTCTGCTGGCAGGCGCGCGAGCCTGTGTCCATCATAGCAGACAGTATACTTAATGGGTCAGTTAGTGTACTGATGAGAGAGAACTGTATAGGCAAGCACCAGTCACTCATGCGGACTTCGATGGGAATAACGCACAGTAATAGGCCGTGCGGCACTGGCCACAACGGCTCAGCTTGGCGCTCTCGGTCGTGAAGCAGTGGTGGCAGTGCGAGCCCCAGAGCTCTGGCATCAGCACCTTCGCGAGTGGCGGCGTCTGCAGCACCAGGTCGCCTTGCTGTGCATCTGCGGCGGCTGTGAGGGCGACGGAGCGCCCGCGGTCGCCATCGCCGCTGCGGCCAGTGCCGTCGCCCACGATCTTCGTCTCGTGCATTTGTTTTTTGTTATCCTTGACAGGATTTCTGTTGACACTACTGTACATGTGCGTACAAAAAGATATATTTTAAATAAATTATTCCTAATATTATGCTTTTTATAAAAAGCATAATAAGGAATTTTTCATACAAACATTTAACGGCTAGTATTTGCTGATACGTAGATATGGTTATCGCGAAGCTTCGAGCTTTGCGGCGAAGAAGCGCCTCGAAGCGCTCGGTAACAACGAACAAGTCGGCAGCTTGCTCATCGATGAGCCGGAGCTGTGCTCGTACACAGATAGCGGTAGTCGTAGTCGTACCCAATGCACGACTCCGGCTCATTAATTCCGAATTGACATTTTCAGATTTGCAATCTCAGTTTCAACATTTTCCCTGGAGCAGCTCGCCTTCAGGTGAACCGTTTGAAAGAGCTGTGATGGGTTTTTTTGCGGACAACACGTCCAGCAGCGAAGCGCCGACGAGGAGCTCGTGACCTGCGTCGTGCTCAAGAGCAGGGCGATTGATATTCGATTGCCTTGAGAAAAAGATTGCGTGCTTCGCACCTGGGAGCTCGTCGATTTCTCCATCGTTGTTGATCAAATGTTAGTCGCATCCAAATATTCTACCTTTGTTTTCTCTTCCTGTCGATTTGTCCAAGCGCCAGCCACGTTCTGCTCACTCTGCTCACAATGTTGCTTCTTTGGTCGATCCACTTGACTTCGCGTCCTGAGCAACTCGCATGCCACTGTATAAATTCATTCGTCCTTCTGGCCGTTCCGCAATTCTGGGCGCTATGGGGAGAGGTCTGGTGGTGTGGGTTTGCTTTGTCTTGATATCTATGTTACCGCCGCGTGTCTACTGTAGTTGCGCGCGACTCCCTGCTTGCTTGTCCTGTCGATTGCCTTACAGCGTGAACTCGCGCTCGTCCGTTTTCTTCGGATACGACGGTACACGGCTGTCGCGGGCGTACTGCGGCGCTGCAGGTGGCGGATAGGACGGCGCGTGGCTGGCACGCTCGTACTGCGCAGTAACAGCCGCTGACGGCTCGCCACGGTTTCCATTTCCATAGTACGGCGCCGCGACGATCGGCATCTCGTGGCTGCGGCGGTCCGGGGTGATCTGCAGGATCTCGACGTCGTCCTTGCGCGAGCCCAGCCGGGGCGTTGACGCGTCCTCTTCCTGGAGGCGCTTCTTTTCTCGGCTCTTCATGAATGCGCGTACGGAAATGAGAATCGAGAGCTGAAGATCAAATACAACATGTTTGGTTGGTCAGTAAGCTCTTATCAAGAAGGGTGTTGACAAGCGCGGAAAATAAAAAGTGAACGTACCAAAGCAGCGACACCACCACCGATGGTGACGACCCACTTCCACGTCGGCATCTGGTCGCACGCTGGCGCACCCGCCCAGTCCGATACGCAGACGCATCGCTTCTCGCCATCGACCATCTTGATACTCGCTCGGTTCTCGTTACAGTTCTCGATCGACGAGTCCAGTGAGCTCGAGCTCGAGCCCAAAGTGGAAGGCGGCGCGGTCGTCGTGACTGGCGCCACTGGCTCCGACTCACAGCTCGCGCCGGCATCGCCTTGAACGACCTACATTAACACAAAAAGAGCGCAAACACAAAGACAGAATAATAAGATACCGCACACACGTGGTGGAGTGTACATACAGCAAGTGAGACAAAAAGCGTACCGTGACGGACTTCTCGAGCGAGGCCGAGCGACAGGCGATGGCGCCCCAGCCGCGGAAGACGACCTTGCCGACCGAGTTGGCGCAGATCATGAAGTAGCCCGACTTGACTGTGGCCGCGGCGTCGCTGACCGTGGGCGTGTTGGTCTTCTTCTGGCCGTCCTTGAGCGCGATGTACGTGACGTTCTTGGCGTCCGCCCACTTCATCTTGATCCACGTGCCGGTCTTGACGGTCGGCGTCGTGCCGTCGCTCGCGAACGCGATCGTGTCGCCGTACTGCGGCTCGCCGAGGCTGCCGCAGTTGAAGCAGCAGACGCGCGAGACGTTCTTGGCGCCGCACTGTGCGAACACGAGCGGGTCGTAGTCGTACACGGAGGCCGAGACCTTGCCGATGCACGTGCTGCAGCACTCGTCCTCGGCGCGCACCCCGCCGAGCGCCGCGGTCACGAGCAGCAACGCCACGGCCGCCAGCGTCATCTTGTTCGCCATGCTCGCCATCTTATTTGCTGGTGTGTGTATGGATATGTGCTGATGTTGTTGGTGGTGTTCAGAAATGGTCCGCTTGCTGGCTTGCGCTTGTGTCGTTTGCTTGCTTGCGTGTGCTGAACGAACACTTGTTGTTGTTGTTGCTGGATTTCCAAAGCGCTGACCTGCAAGTCTGGAACTGTATCGGGCGAATGGGAGGATGATCTGGAGATCTATGGAAGCATGAAAGTGCAGCACATGAGAACAAGATCGCACTGAGCTGCATGTAGAGACGCTATCGCGCACTTCTTCTACCTTCGACCGCAGCGATAGCAATGCTCTTTGAGGAGAGGAAGGGGGAGGGGACCGCCTGCACTTACCTTGTTCGTTATCCGGACTGGTTGTGCGCACACGTTTGCTCGCTTGGTTGCTCGCTTGCTTTTTGCCTGCTGGCTTTCCGCGGCTGTGGTCCGTTTGTTTGATACGTCTGTGTCTTTATCTCTTGTGCAAACTGACTACAAAGTGTTTTAAACGGGAACCCTGCATTTTTATCTCTTATGCAAACTGACTACTAAGTGTTTTAAACAGAAACGAGGAGCATACAAATTCCAGGTGATATAAAATCCTTGTAAGTATGATACCTTTGTAGCATGATAACTTATTTAATGCGGCACAGTAACGGAATATTTTATGTGCAATTTTGTGGAAAGGTTTGATAAAATTGGCAAAGAAAAAAGTGGGGGAGGTTTCGGATCCAATCAGCTGCTTTCGCTGTGCGACAAACCAAGCCCTCAAAGGGTTTGTCACAGCAAAAGTATATCTGACATTTTTGACATCAGTATTGTCGTCGTTATGTCAAAAATCATCCGTGCTTTTTCTATATTTTCAAAAAAAATGAATGAAACTGTCGTGTATATTGCTCCAGCAAAAGTTTTGTGCACTTTCCGAGCCAAATGCTGTTTATTATTTTTTTGTCTTTTGATATATGGCGAGGTTTATCGTATTGCAAGCAAAAGAAAATAATTTTTGATTTGAGCTTTGTATGAAATCATTATCTATATTTTGCTATATGTTACAAATTCATTATTTACGTAGATAAGGAACGATTGTTCTATCCTAGATATCAAATCTCAGAGCTTTCAATGTAAACTAATTTTATGAAAAATGAGCGAGCTGTTTATTTGTTTCATTTGTCATTAAAATTCAAAGCAAACGAAATGCACCCATTCCCACAAAATTCTCCGATTTTCTCTTTTTCATACAAACCTTCATACAAAAGTGCAAACACCAGGATATTTTCCGCAGTCACACAGGGTAACCTGACCAAAAATGTCACGTAACAGTTTCGACTGCACCCACTGATTTATATGCAGCGGTGGTTGCACTTTTGCTTTCTTCATACTCAATGCCATACTAAATTCCAAATGTAACCCAGTTACGCCACATGGGTGACTGCCCGCAAACTGCCGCCGCTGCTGATTCATTCGCGGATTTCCCTTCGTCCCAGTTCAACCGCCGCCGCCGCCTTCCCTGACCGACGCTCTCACGCAACAAGCGCACGAACGCCAGTCGTCTCTCTCTCTCTGTGGTTACGCCTGCCTGCCTGCCTGTGTGGTTACGACTGAGCAACCGACCGTCTACGCCAGCATGCAGCGCCGCGAGAGCAGCCGCCGCCGCGCGCAGTCCAACTACATCCGCGTGGAGAATGAGCCCGCGCTTGCGCACCTGCAGTCCTTCCGCGGCCTCCAAGGCGTCGATGAGACCGCTGCGACAACGCCCCTGGGACGCCAGCAGCAGCAGCAGTACCGCCAGCATGACTCGGGCACGCCGCCCGCTGGCCGCGCGCCGCCGCCACCGACGACGACCGACATCTTTGAGACACTGCAGGCCAAGTTTGGCTTCCAGAAGAGCAGCGTAGAGAACCAGAAAGAGCACTTTGTGTACTGGCTCACGAACTACCAACTGCGCGTGCAGCACGAGCAGGTTCGAGGAAGCACGCTCAGCGACGTGGCCGCGACGCGCATCGCGCTCGCGCGCGTGCACAAGAAGTTCTTCAAGAACTACGTCTGGTGGTGCAAGTTCTTGCGCGCGAAGCCGTTTTTGGCTGGCACCGCGAAAGTGCAACACCAGCAACAGCATGTCGACGATGCGGGCACCGCGCTCGTGATGGAGAAGCAGCTGGCACTCTTCTTGCTGATCTGGGGCGAAGCCGGCAACATGCGCTTCATGCCCGAGTGCATCTGCTTCCTGTATCACAGCATGGCGAACAAGCTCGACGAGGTCGAGTACCTACCAAACATTGACGAAGGATTCTACTTAACGAAGATTGTCCGCCCGATCTACGACGTGATCTCGATCATGCGCACCGCCGAGGCCCCTCAAGGTGCCAAGCCACTCGACCACCAAGATGTCATCAACTACGATGACGTGAACGAATTTTTCTGGACACCTGTATGTCTGGACTTCGATGAACTCAACGTCGCTGAAGCGCTCAAGGTGCACGACTCGAAGACGTTCAAGGAGAAGCGCAGCATGTTCAACCCGCTGCTGGCTTTCTTCCGGATCTGGTTCTTCCTCGTCGTCATGTTCCACATCATGTTTGTGTTCGTGTACGTCTCGTACCGTGCCGACAATGGTGATACCGGTGGTCTGCGCTTCTATGGGAACTTTTTTAGCACGAGCCAGACCGACCTCCGAGCTCACTCGATTTACTCGATTTTCGTGACCATCACGCTCCTGCTTGCAGTGAAAGTGGGGCTTCAGATGTGGCTGTACGGGATGCGCATCTTCAAGAACGGGTGGCTCGTCTTGGGCGTGTTCTGCCGACTCTTCTGGCACAGCTTCTTCTTCGCACTGTTTGTGCTGGTAAACGTCTCTCCAAGTGAAAGCGCCATGATGGGTTCAAAGAGTTCGATTCTGTCCGGCGGCGGCAAGAGTGGCACGTTCCTCTCCATGGGTCTGCTGTACGTGATCTTGTACAGCACTCCGGTGGTGTTTTCCGCGCTCCTGCGAATGTTCTGCGCGCGCGGCGTCTGGAGCATCCGAATCTTGAATGGATTGGACGGAACGAGACACCAGTACATTGGACGCAAGATGGCGCAACCGTGGGCTGCGTACAGCCAGTACGCATTGTCGTGGATGGTCATCTTTGTCTGCAAGTTTGCCTTCAACTTGCAGTTTATGGTGAAGCCGCTGGTCGGACCTTCGATCGTCATCTACGACATTGCGATCTCCGACGAGCAGCGCAGCAATGGGATCATCGAGTCGAACCACAACCTCGCGTTCATCTGTGCGCTGTGGGTGCCAGTGTTCGTGGTGTACATGTACGACTCGCAGATCTACTTCATCCTGTTCCAGACGATTGTCGGCTTGGTGATGGGACTTCGCATGAAGCTTGGGCACTATATTGACCTTCCGCAGCTCAAGGCTGGACTGTACGCCGGACCAGACCAATTCGATCTCCGCGTCACGACTACCCAAGCAAAGCTCGCTCAAGAAGAAACAACAAACATGTCGGCCAGAGGCGATGCTATCGACCATGTGCGATTGCGCTTTGCGATTATTTGGAACGAAGTGATCAGCAACTTCCGCTTGAACGACTTGCTGGACGACCGTGAGACCGTGATGCTCCAGTATCGCATTCTTGGCAAAGGCGAGCATATCGAAGATCCGATTTTTCTGCTTGCGGGGTCGCTGACGAAGGCTATCACGGTCGCCTCGTCCACCGCGACCAACAAGTGGGACACGCAAAGTCTTATCAAGAACTTCGAGAATGCCAAGATCCTGGACGGAGTGAAGGACGGGCTGTACTTACTCCGCGAGATCACCACTCTGCTGCTTGGTGACGGCGACGAGCAAGGCGGTGCTGTGAGCGTGCTGGACCACCTGTACAACTCTCCGGACATCGTGTCGATGATCAACTTCGCGCATTTGCCTGAACTTGCGGACGAAATCACGGAGCTGCTTGGAACGATTCTTGATTTGCCAGAAGACCTCTCTGCCGTTGAAGATCCAGCTAATCAGAGCGCGCGAATGGAATTTCAAGTGCAGATTGGCCAGATCACTCACTCGGTGCGCAACACATTCAAGATAGTGGGAAAGATGCTGAATGATGGTGCCCTCGTACGCCAACTCGAAAGCTGCAAGTTCCTGCAGTTCACGCCAGATCTCGCGTACCAGAAGCACCAGCTACTGTCGCTGTACCAGGCCGATGTGCTGCTGCAGAACGGCTTTTTCTCAGCACACAGACGCGAAAACGATGAAAGTTCCGCTTCGTCATCTCGATTTGCGAGAGAGGACTTTGTGTCGGGTTGCACTCGTCTGTTCATCCTGATGCGCCTCGATGTCGCTGACTCTTTGCCGCGATGCGAGGAAGCGAAGCGTCGAATGGGTTTCTTCCTCCACTCGCTTGGGATGGATATGCCGCAAGTCCTGTGTCTAGAGGCGATGCCGTCATTTTCCGTCATGACGCCTTACTACAGTGAGACGGTGCTGTTCACGCTGGATGAGCTGAAGAATCCTGTGCACTCGAACCCGTTGTTTGAAGCGATCGACAAGAAGGCGACGATCAAGGGTCGCTCGGAGCTCAGCATCATCAAGTACTTGGTTGCTCTTCATGCTGAAGAATGGAGCAACTTCTTGGAGCGCATGAGTGTGGCAACTTTGGAAGAAGCGATTGCAACTGTCCCCATGCAAGTCCGTCTTTGGGCTTCGCTGCGAGGACAGACTCTCGCACGAACTGTTCAGGGCATGATGATGTACGAGGACGCAATCCGTCTTCTGCGATGGCTTGAGCTGTACGCGGTTGCCGGCATGAACGAAGACACGAAGGCTTACGAGATGAGCCGAATTTCGGCGCTGAAGTTTTCGTACATCACCGGGTGTCAAATTTACTCTCAACAAGTGGCGAAGGGCGATCACCGAGCTGACGACATTGATTTTCTGATGAAGAAGTACCCGAGCTGGCGAGTGAGTTTCGTGGACACAATCAAAGACAACGGCAACACGCGTTTCGATTGCGTCCTTGTGAAGTCCGAAGGCGATGAAATCGTTGAAGTCTACCGCTACGAGCTCCCTGGCAACCCAATCCTGGGTGAGGGCAAGCCTGAGAACCAGAATGTTGCGCTCCCGTTTACCAGAGGAGAGTACCTGCAAACGATCGACATGAACCAAGAGCACTACTTTGAAGAGACCTTGAAGATGCCAAATTTTCTGGCGACGGCTACCTCGAGCAGCGAAGAAGTGACCATCATTGGGATGAAGGAGCACGTGTTCACCGGACGTGCGTCTTCGTTGGCGCGCTTCATGACGCAACAGGAGTTGGTGTTCGTGACTTTGACCCAGCGTGTGCTCGCCAAGCCTCTTCGATCGCGGATGCACTATGGACACCCCGACGTGTTTGAGAAGTCTTTCGTCATGACCAGTGGAGGCGTCTCGAAGGCCAGCAAAGGCATCAACTTGTCTGAAGACGTGTTCAGCGGCTACAATGTAACTCTTCGCGGCGGACTGGTGACGCATGTCGAGTTCATGCAGTGCGGAAAGGGCCGAGACGTGACGTTGAGCCAGATTAACGCTTTCGAAGCAAAGTTGTCGAACGGCTGTGCTGAGAGCTGCTTGAGTCGTGAAGGACACCGCATGTCAAACAACCTGGATTTCTTCCGCCTGAACTCGATGTTCTACGGACACTTCGGCTTCTACATCTGTAACGCGCTGACTGTGCTCTGCGTGTACATCTACGCTTACGCCAAGCTGTACGTCGTTACCCACGAAGAAATTCAGATCAGCGCAGTGAAGACGTCGAATAGCTTGAGCGCGCTGGCCACTGTCATGAGCACACAGTACATCTTGCAGTTCGGCATGCTGACAACGCTCCCGCTTCTAGCGACATTGATCGTCGAGTTTGGTCTCAAGGAAGCATCTTTCCGTGTGTTGGAGCTCATCTCAACGCTCGGCATTGTGTTCTACGTCTTCCTCACGGGGACCAAAGCCCACTTCTACGACGTCGCGCTTATTCGTGGCGGCTCCAAGTACCGCGGAACCGGACGAGGATTTGCTATCACGAGAGATCCGATGGTCAACTTCTTCAAGGAGTACAATGTGTCGCACTTTCGCAAGGCGGTGGAGCTCATTGGCGTGATGATCCTCTTCGGCATGTGCGGGAACTTCGCAATTGGTGAGGGTGCGCGTGCTGACTACTGTCTGACGGCTGATTTCGACTGCACCAAGTCGCCTGACTTGATTCCTGCGAACATCACGGCGTTAGACGCCTACAGCCGCACGCCCCAGGGCTATGGCGTGGCTTCTTTCGCTGTGCTGCTGCTTGGAGCTTGTTGGTTGCTTGCGCCGTTCCTCTTCAACACTGACGGATTGGTGCTTAACAAGACGAACATCGACATTTCGAACTGGTTCGCCTGGATGATGCGAGTGAAACAAGAGGACGACTTGATTGATGAGGATGACAAGAACTCATCTGGCGTACCAAAGGACGGATGGCTCGAGTGGTGGGCTGCTGACGTCGATTTGATGTCGAACCTCGGACCGATGGGCAGAGCTACGTACTGCTTGCGCGAACTGCGTCATCCGCTGGCGATGTACTTCGTGTTCATCACGCAGTTCTCTCTCACTGACGTGATTTGGCTGATCGCTGCGATCATCTTCATCTGGATTGGTCTGGTGGTTGGCGGAATGGTGATGCAGAACACGCTTGCGAAGAAACAGAAGCTCACGGTTTTGACAATCCGCGGAATCGTATACATGGCCGTCGTGATCGGTGGTCTCGGCGTGGTTCCGATCATCATTGGCGGAGCTGCCGGCTGGTACATCACCAAGTCGCTGGTCCTCTCGAGCGCGATCTTCCTGGGGCTGAACTCGATTTGTCAGTTCTCTCTAGCTCTGCACGGCGTGTATGGATTCCCTCTCGCGATGACTCGTCCAGTGGTGGCGCTCGGCTTCTTGTTCGACATGCTAGTTGGCGTCTTCTTGGTGGTGCCGCTGCTGGCGCTCTCGTTCCTGCCGTTCATGCGGATTCTGCAATCCCGGATGCTGTACAGCGGTGGCTTCTCGCGTTCGCTGAGCTCTGGATCAGAGGTCGCTGCGTCGCTCGTGATCATTCTCGGTCTCGTCGCTGGCTTCGTGCACGGCTTCATGGTCTGCTTTGTGTACGGATTGGGCTACCTGAACGACTCAAGCAACAACTTCGTGAACCGCTCGTTTTACTACTTCGTGACGAACTCGCTCTCGGACAGCGGCAGCGATCGCTTGCTGTCGTGGATGACGAAGGGATATCTGAAGGCGTTTTGCGCTGGTGCTTCGATTGTCGCGGTACTGCTGAGTCTTCTTCTCAGTCGCGTCTTTGGACGACGATGGAGCATGGTGATCGGTTGTATCTGCATGGCAGCTAGTATGGTGCTGAACTTCATTTCGTCAAGCTCCGTGATCATCCTGGCGTGCGCGCTCGGTGCGAGTGGGACTGCGATCTTGGCGATGAACTACCTCCTGTACAGCTTCGAGATTTGCACGAAGGGCTGGCGCGGGAAGAGCGTCGTGCTCTTCTTGCTTGGCAGTATGCTCGGGTACATGGTGCACGCGATCATGCAATCGAACGTCGATGGGGATGCGATGAAGACGGGCTCCACAACCAAGCCAACCAACGACTGGCGACTCGCACCGATGTATGTGGCGGCGCCGCTCACGGTGCTGCTGTGCGGCATCTTGAAGTTCATGCCGGAGAGTCCAGTGTGGCTCATTCGCCACAACCACCAGAAGCACGCGAGGCAAGTGCTGGCTCGTCTGCGCCAGAGAGAAGACGTGCAGATGGACATGGTGGTGATCGAAGAGGAGCTCAAAGTGTCGGTGACGAAGGAGAGCAACCTCGCGTTCCGCATCAGCTTTGTGTTTGTGCTGCAAGTGCTCGTGGGGCTCCTGATGTCGCACGGCCTTCTCTTCCGTCAGCAGCTGCGAGACTCGTCGAAGTCGACGAATGGCACGACGTACTCGAACTGGCTCATCTACTTCTCTATCTGCACGGCCGCGGGGCTGTCGTTCGGCATCTTCCTCGTGGACAATGTGCGTCGAAAGACGATTCTGAAGGAGTTTCTGCCGTTCGTGGCGCTTCTCTCGCTCTTCTGCGGCATCTCCGGCAGTCTGACGAGCGGCCAGGGTGGGTTTGTGCAGGCGTTGCTGTTCATCATGTACATTGCGGCGGGGCTGAGTCTGCTGAGCGCCGCGTGGCTGTCTGCGATGGAGATGTTCCCGACGTCCAGTCGTCCTGTGCTGTTCACAATGTCGCTGTGCGTGTTCCATCTGACGCAGGCGATCGTGTACTTTGCGCAGCCGTCGTTCGCCGCGACGCATTTCATCTTCTGCGTCATCTGCGGAGCGATGACCGCTGTGCTGTTTGTGTTCTGTGCGAGTACGAAGGCCGGCGCGATCCAGCTCAAGAGTGAAAAGAAGCGACAGAAAGAACTCCAAGCCACGGCAGAAGCGGCTGCGATCGTCGCTGCGGGGCTGGGCGACGCGCAGGCGCAGGGAGAAAACCAGCTACAGATGCGACGCCAGCAGTCGCGCTTCACGCGCAATAGCTCGGCGAACTTGTCGCGTCGCGTGCCGTACCTGGATCCGACCGGCGAGAGCAACGACAACATTGTGCTGGGCTCGGATGGCGCGAGCGTGAACTTTGACGACAACAGCAGCAATAGCAGCCGCAGCCCCAAGTTCCCGTACGTCACGCGCGAGTCCGACTCGTTCGACCTGATCGAGGAGTTCGACGGGACCCACGACGACGGCACCAACACGCAGAACCTGCTCACGCACGAGATCTCGTACCCGGTGCAACAAACGCGCTCACAGTCCTTCCTGCGCTCACAATCCTTCCCGGATGCCGACATCAAGACCGAGGCGCTTTACAAGAAGCTGTAGATAGGGATAGAGGGTCTGTGCCCTTTGCTTATATAAACATGCTGAAGATGGAGCCAGGAAGACAAGATTGTGTAGATAGGGAGAGCTGGTTCATCTAAAGCTGGGCAATGGTGAATATGCCATTGAGTTCATGACATTCGGAAACGTTCAGATATAGAGAGTCTCAAAGGGCCATCATCAGATACAAGTGCTGGACGTGCTCACTGTTCCCGTCTCAATGAGGTGGTCTCATCAAATATTCAGCACCATGGGCTCGAGAGAGAGAGGTATTATAACAAAGGACAGAGTCCCAGAATGCGATCTCAACGCATCCGAGCGTGCTGCACGCATCGGCGTCAACCCAAGGGCGATCTATGAAGGGATGCGACTGGGAGCAGCGTCTAGGTTCCAGCCCCCATGTGCTGTGAAGGAGCAGTGCGTTGAGCATGACTGGGCATGAACATCAGCAACGAACGGCGTGAACAAATTTCAATTGCCATGATCATCAATTTTGCTGGGATAGTATGCTGTTTCGTAGGTTTCACCACAAGTTTTGTACAAAAACCGAAATTTTGCTGACAAATATTTAACTTTTGAGAAACACGGTACTGTCGCAGGATTCTGCAGAACCGCGCGGGTAACAACAGTGACTGGTACTTATCACTCCTTTTCGTCAATAGAATTGCGAAAAGACGCAGCAGATGGATTAGGCGAATGCCGAAAGCTGAATGGAGCACCAGCATGCCGCGCATTTCTCCATGGAAGTGGCTCAAGTGGCTCGGAAGTAAAAGCCTTTGCAACGCGCATTTTGACCCACGTTTTAATCCGTTGTTCTATTTGGCTCGTTTTTGTTCGCTCAACATCTTCCAATCGTGCTGTTTCGTTCCTCCCCATGCAAAAAAAACCTCATAACCTATACCCTTTCAAACATGCTCATATCAAATTGAAATTGAAACTGATGGGGCTTATCTGGATGAGGCTTCAACCGTCTTCAATAAACTGCACAAACTAATAAGAATCTAAAATCAATACAAATTGATTTCTCACTAATAGCTCTATCCACTGCACATGTTTGGCGGCGCAAATCAAAGTGTGTGGGAAGAAAAGCGGTCCGTCCAACAAAACCAACTGGCCCCTTTGTCCACAACCTTAGTATACAATTTCCAAGTGTGAGGTAGAGAGCGAGTGTGTTCGGTTCTTGCGGAGCTGCTGCGATTGGGAGAGTGTGACTCAGGTAGAGAGCCCAACAACAACGGCCCGCGCGCAAGCACAAGCAAGCGGCCGTACGTACGTGGCGACCAACTCAACCGCAGAAAGGTCCCCGTCCGCAGAAACCTTCCGCCCCAGGGGACGCTTCCGCCACACAGCCACCCACCCGTACGCACGAATCCGGCCGGCGAGCAGTACCTTACCTGACGGCGTCATTCATTCACAGGC
>JAASFY010000763.1:0-15977 GCA_023334035.1 Globisporangium okanoganense
CGCTGGCTCTGCGCTCATGGTCTTCGACGCGAAGAGACGTCGGTCGTTTGCGCTCTATGCGCTCACGCGCGCGCTGCAGTGCGGATACAACACGGCGAAGCGCAACGACTACTGGCACTTCTGGGGCAGCGACTGGCAGTTCGGTGACACTCTCCTGTTTGCCATGTCCACCGCACAAATCATGTACGCGTACGTGATGCGACCCAACACGCTCCCGCCCGAGTACTTCCGCTTCATCCAGAACACTGGGCCGGTGGAAATCGAGGCCATCACACTCGTACAGCAGTCAAATCGCCACGTGCCGATTGACCAGAAGCTGCTGTGGAGTCTCATTAAGCGCAAGGGCATGAACGTCCACTTCCCGATCCCAGACACCATCGGTGCCCCGATCCCGTGTGGATTAATCCATTGCGACGCTGAGACATGCACGATGGGGGCGGTCAAGTGCTTCCGCCAGTCGTTCACCAAGACATTCCCGCTCTATCTGTCGCTCTTCATCGTGCCGAGCGTCGTGATCCACTTTAAAAAGTTCCTGGCCAACCCGTTCCGGACTCTGTCGCGCGCAGTGCTTGGCGCTACGCGGTCCAACTCATTTCTCGCGTCCTTCGTCACGGCGTACCTGGCGCTCATTTGCACGCAGCGCAGACTTTTTACGCACGACCACCGCATCGTGTACTACCTGGCGGGCCTGGGGGCGTCCTTGACGATCCTCATGGAGCCCAAGAGCCGACGGTCGGAGCTCGCTCTCTATGTGCTGCCGCGCGCCATCGACAGCTTTGCTACGATCCTGCGCGAACGCAACATCTTCACGGGCTTCCGTCATGGCGAAGTCGCGCTTTTCTCGGGCTCCATGGCCGTCATGATGTACTGCTACGAGCACGAGAAGGAGGCGGTGAGTCCGTTCCTCTTCAGCATCATGAAGCGCTTCCTCGCGACGGCGGCGGATAAGAAGAAGACGTACCTAGCGACCTTGCGCCAAAAGAGAGAAGCGCGTTTGCAACAGGAGAGCGAGGACGACAAGCTGCAGACTGAAGTGGCACAGTAAGCTCTATATATTCCCAGCTCAGGACGGATGTGTACGGTTTTTGAGTGGCTTTGATTACGAAATGGAGTCGTTTGTGTATCTTGCCTGGTTCACTCACAGCTTGTTGACTCGGGCTCCGAGCTCTTAGATCTTGGCAAACTGGAGGTTCTGCACCGACGGGAGCTTCTTGAGGCTCTCGAGCGTCGCCTCGGACGGCACCGAGTCAAGTGCGAGAATGCCGAGCGCCATCTTGACGTTCGCCTGGCGCGAAAGCCCAAAGTTCGCGATGTTGATCTGCGAGTGCGCGAGCTCCTGAAGGATCTCGGCGATCGCGCCGGGCTTGTCCTCGTTGTTGAAGATCAGTAGGTTGCCCTCGGGGCGGAACGCCGGAAAGTCCGTGTACTCATTCACGCGCACGACGCGCGGATCCTCGCCAAAGACGCTGCCCATGACCAGGAACTTGTTCTTGCTCGTGGTCTCGACCTCGACCGTGATCGAGTTGCTCAGGTGCTGCACCTCGTTGCCGGCGAGCTCGCCCTGGCGCACGTCGATGCCGGTCGTCATCGCGACCATGGACGAGTTGATGAGCGTGACCTTGGGCCCCGCAGCAGAGCCGTGGTGCTTGTGCTGCGCCATGCTCTCGAACATACCCTTGATGACCGCGCTCTGTAGCGCCGACTTGGCCTTGGGCGACGTGATGTCGACCTGGACGCCGCCGCTCGTGGCAATCGACACCTTGGTGATCTGCTCTTTCGGGTCACTCGAGGCCGTGAGCTGGTGCAGGAAGCGTCCGAGCGAGTCGCTCAGGCGCAGGTACGGCTTCATCTCTGGCAGCAACGTCAGCGGCATGAACACACCGTTCGCCACGCCGCGGTAGTAGCGCTGCGCGAGCGCGTCGCAGATGTTTTCCGAGATGATGCGGTAGTTCTTCGCCGACGCGACGGCGCTGGACGACTTGCCGTCCACGTGCGCCTTTGTGATCACCTTGGAGTGCACAAAGAGCTGCTTCCAGGTCTCCAAGAGCTCTTCAGACTCAGTGTCCTCGGCAGAGCGGAGCATGTCAAGTGCGACGCCACTAATCTTGCCAGACTCGAGTCCCTTAAGCAGTGTCTGCTCGTCGAGAAGGCCCTGGAGACCCTTGTACTCCGCGACCGAGACGATCTTGACGCCGTCCTTGCACTTCTCCAGCGCTGCGTCGTTGAACATGCCGCGCGTGCGAGCCGTCAGTGGCGCGTGGAACATGAGGAAATCGCAGTGCGCGTAGAGCTCGTCCAGCGAGTAGCGCTTCACGCCCATGATCTCTGCGGCTTCCTGGGTCAGGTTTGGGTCGTAACCAAAGACGTTGAGCCCCATGGCCTTGGCCATCTCGACCACGCACTTGCCAGCCTGACCGAGACCCACGATGCCCAGGTTCTTGTTCGAGAGCTCCGTGCCAGAGAAGTGTTCGCGCTGGTACGACGCGCCGGATCGAGTCGCCGCGATGCTCACGGGGATGTTGCGCGCGAGCTGGATGAGCAGACTGAGTCCGATCTCCGCCTCCACGGAGAACTTGTCGCCGACCTGCTTCTTCTCGAGCTGCAGCATGAGCACGCCCTGGTTCGTGGCCTCCATCATGTCGATGTGTGCACTGTCAATGGCGTCCGCAGGCACCGCGACGAGCTGCAACTTGGCCTGCGCTCCCTTGGTGATCAGCTCGCGCGAGAGCTTCGTCGTCGGGGAGACCAGGAGCGCATCGTAGTTGGAGATGATCGAGTCCAGGAAGCCAGCGTCAGTGGACTCGGCCTGGTCCACGCGGTGGCCGCGCTGCACCAGCTCCTGCACGCACGAGACCTCCGCGACGGGCTGCGGGACGTCCAGACACAGGATACGGAACTCCTCAGAGACAGGAGGTGTGGCGGAGAAGAGCGAGCGGCGGCCCTCGAGGCGCGCGCATCGCGTCAGAGCTCGCTGGAATCGCAACATTTTTATGTCGTGGTCGAAAATGAAGATCAACAAAATGTGGTGCGAGGAGCTCCGATTTTCTATTGGTCAAAATTTTGTAAATTCAGATGACTTTTACATCCAATCATGAACAAGTTTGCACAAACGCGAAGAATGACTATCTCTCAGACCATCATTCCCGTTGTTGAAGTCAGCAGCACATCTTTTGCGAAAGGGTACTGATAGAAAATAAGTCTTATGCGGAAATATGCCGAGCAGCTCAAGCTGCTGCGTAGCTAGAACTCAGTGGACTGCTTGCGTGGACAGGTTGCGCCGTCTTCCGCCTGCTTCGACGCCTGTTTCTCCGCCACGAGCGCGGTGCCGCGCAACTCCGAGTCCTCGAACGTGACCTGGCTCGAGAACGAGTCCATCTCACTGCCGTAGGAGCTGGCACTGGCGTACGAGAGCCGACTTCCACCGGTCAGTCTCTCAGACACGCGCTCTGCAAACGAGCTCTGTCGCTCGGCGTGCTGGTAGTGCACTGGCGAATGCAGCTCCATGGACGACGAGCCGTCGTCGCTGATCCTGGAAATGGGTGTGTGCGGGGCCGCATACACCGCCGAGTCTTCTCCATGATACGCGTACCCCGTGTCGAGACGGTACGTGTGGTAGCTCACACCTGCGACGCCGGACACGAGCGATGGGTTCGCGTCTTGTGCCTGCACCGTCCACATAGTGGCTGCTGCTCTCGCTGCACTCAGCGGCAGCCCGCCTTCGAGCGCCTCGCCGTCTTTCCACGCGTCAACACCAACTGTGTGCTCAAGCATGCTCGATGAGCCCTTTGCGCGATTGGGTCGATTCTTGAACCAGATGATGGTAAACACGAGCAGTCCAACGACGAGCACGATGCTGATGGCGATGACCGCCCACACCCACGCCTTGAGTCCCGATTTTGCGTCCTCGCCCTTCGTAATCGCGCCAATTGTTGGCGTATCGGCGATCGCTTGCGTGCTTTCAGGCACTCCGCTGTTCTTCAATGTCGACGAGCCGTCTACAGTTGCAAGATATAGGATTGCCATGAAGACACTTTGTGAGCACAGCTGTTCACACATATCGCAAGCTTCTAGAATCTCGTACCTGAGTTAAGTGCGTACGCCGAGCAGTCGGCCAACCCGCTGTCTTCTGCGCACTTGAATGTCGCCGAGTTGTTTAGGCACATGCCGTAGTTCTGGACGCCCGAGTCCGCGCTGGTCTCGGACTCGAGGTGGCGGCACGAGCACGCCGTCACGCACGTTGCATCGACGGTCACGCCGGCGCTGTCGGCCCAGCATCGCGTCCGCGCATTGCCGCTGGTCGTTGTGTTCGCACCTGCTGCAGTCGAATTCGCATTGCGGTTGAAGTACAATGCAGTGGCGGGCAAAGCGCAGACGTTGACGTTGTCTCCGGTGGCTGCGTTGACACCAGCGATCGCTGCAGCGCAGAGCAGCGCCGCAGCAGTCCACAGCGCGCGTCGAGGGCTCGAGAATCTCATGGGCGCGGTAGGCGATAGAGAGAATGAAAGGACGGGTGGGGCTTTCTTTTACTGTGTGTGTGCGGCGTGGAGCTCTTCGTGTTGCTGGTGGCGGAAAGAAAGAAAATGCAGAAGGTGCGCAATGGCAGCAACGTCAACGATCAGCGGCGAATATCAAGTGGGTCCACTTTATGAATTTATACAGGTCATTATGTATTAGTTGACCTGGATTCAGTTGATCAGATCTTACAGGAGTACTAGAAGTATGTTTTGTGGAAATCTGGCGCGCTTCAACCAACAGGATCAGTACAGTACCAGACTGTCCCCCAAGAGCTACCGAAAAGAAAGAGTCCGGCAAGCCGCGGGACCTCTCTTGCTGTGTGCTGCTGGGATCACGAGACGCCAGCATCTTGGCCAGCGCTCAGCTGGTCCCCGAGCCGAACGCATCCAGCACTTTTCCGCTCCCTCTATGAACTCAGGTGTGACGGATCTTTGAGTGTGGTGGATTAATACGGGGACGGACCATTAGCTGGCCACAATTTTAACGGAACAGCTCATCTCAACAACCAACCAATTCATATCCCATTTTGGCTGACTCGATAGAACCTATCTATAGAACCTTGCGGATGATGGATGCTGGTCAATGCGTTGCGAAATGGCTACACTTTGCTCAATCTGCGCAGTACAGTGGCATGAAACAATCGATGGACTTCTCACCAAGATGGCTGGAAAACGAGTCTAATAAGTGAGGACACCGACAGCGCGAGCTTCAGGGCAACCAGTCGGGCTACAGTACCTACCGTCGTACAGCCCAACCATCTCTACGACACCGAGCCAATGTAATCAATGCTGCCGTGCCAAGCAACAGCAATAAACAACAAGCAAGCACGCATGATGCCCATGCATGTGCGATATGCAGGCGAGTGTGCCTGTCCGCGTGCGTGGCGGTGCCTGGGCGAGCGCTTTCCTTCTCTGGATCGTTTCGGCTGGTGCTGGAAAGCGCCGATGGAAAGATACACCTAACGCTTGCTGAACCGCTCACTCTGTGAGCTGTGGCTCGTTGTTCTGGCAAAGACGCACACGAAGCAAAGCAATGGACGAGCGCTTCATCTTGGCTGGTGGTGGTGCGGTGCTTGCGGTCTCAAAGGACAAACGAAGTTGACGCCTTAAACTCTGATGTGGGCTCCTTCACAATTCCTTCCAGGTGTATCAGAGCGTCATCCCTCATTTTAGTGTCCTTATAGCCCGGATCAGGGTTCCTGAGTTGACTATATCAAGATCACAATGATACATGGAATACCTGCATTTAGTGACACAAGGCACTATCTAGTACTCGTGGAAAACAGCTTCGAAACGTCAGAATGGACAGAAAAAGTGCCAGAATGATGTAATTTCGTATTTTATCCAATCAGCGCACGCAAAACCTCGCGGTCCCAGATCCTCAGATCCAGAACAATGGCCGCTCGCGCTCGCATCCAACCACGCACTCTGGACCCGACGTGCGTTGCCCGCTGGCCCCCTTGCTGCCTGCCCCCAAAGCAAAGTAAGCGCACTCTCGAATCGCTCCTCCACCGACCACTTCGACCGATCAATCAGCACCATGGCCACCGAGCTCTGGGCCACCTACAAGCAATGGGCGGACGTCCAGGAAGACCTGCTGCTCACGTGGCTCGACCCGAACCAGGGCTACAAGCTCTCGCCGATGAAGGACTACCCGTTCTTGGATCTTGCGTCCGCGCTCGCGGTCTGCGTCGCTTACCTGGCGTTCGTGGTCGTCGGCTCGCTCGTGATGAAGGCCGGCGTGCCTGTCATCAAGACCAGCGCTATCCAATTCTTGTACAACCCGCTCCAGGTCGTGCTCTGCTCGTACATGTGCGTCGAGGCCGGCATCCAGGCGTACCGCAACGTAAGTGACCGCTTATTGTCTTGAGCTCCTCGTTATTGGATTGGTTATCTAACTCATGCTATCATGATTCTTGTAGGGCTACACTGCGCTGCCGTGCAACGCGTTCAACAGTGAGAACCCGGTCATGGGCAACGTGCTCTACATGTTCTACCTCTCCAAGATACTCGACTTCTGCGACACAATCTTCATCATCCTCGGCAAGAAGTGGAACCAGCTCTCGATCCTTCACGTGTACCACCACCTGACCATCTTCTTTGTAAGTCTCTCTAGCGTACAAGCCACTTGATTGGTTGGATGACACAAGCGCACAACGACTAACTCTCATGTATTATTACCTCGTGACAGATTTACTACGTGAACACCCGCGTGGCGTACGACGGCGACATCTTCGCGACGATCATCCTCAACGGCTTCATCCACACGATCATGTACATGTACTACTTCGTGAGTGCGCACACGCGCGAGATCTGGTGGAAGAAGTACCTCACGGCCATGCAGATGATCCAGTTCGTGACCATGAACGTGCAGGGCTACCTCATGGTATCGCGCGGCTGCTCGGGCATGCCGAAGAAGATCCCAGTGTTCTACATGATCTACATCCAGACGCTCTTCTGGCTCTTCATGAACTTCTTCATCCGCTCGTACTGCACCAAGCCACGCAAGTCGGCCGCCGGCGGCAAGAAGAAGCACCAATAGATCCGTCTCCTGTCTCTACAGTAGTAGAGGAAGCGCAACGTGGCTGCCTCACGACGGCCACGAGCGCTCTTTTAGTGTTGACCCCGCAATGGGAAAGAAAACGCGGACGGGCCTAAGGGCCTGTGTCGCGAAGAGTTATCGATGCTCGTCACGTCTGTAGGACAGGTAGCAATGCCTAAAACTTAACACGACAGCAGCTTTGACTCTGCCTTCTCATTGCTGTTGTGTTTCTGTTGCGCTTCGTCTGTCTCGGTATCAGTTACCATAGTGCTATCGTTACAGTATCCTGCCACACATTGCCGTCACCACCACCAGCAATAGTTTAGTGGCGTCTCTTCATGCGGTATCCAATGCCAATCCACGTGGCCACTTCAAGAAGACATCTCAAATTCTATACATGTTAGCACGTATACAAGAAACATGTATAGTGTATAGTGATGTGGCCCACTCTTGTTTGCTGGCAAATTCTTGTGGCGTTGCGGAACGCAGTGTGGTCCACACTGATTTTCCGTTTTCACCACCAGCTCCACTTCTGATGTTGAACCTTCCCATGCAAATGCCGCTTGGGCAAACATGCAGCATTCCGCATTCTGCCGTCACGCGTGCAGAGCCATTTAGATATAAAAGCACACACACTCAAGATGCCGCTGCCACTTCGCACATCCACCGAGCAGAAGCTTGAGCAGCTCGCCGAGAAGTACGGCACGCCGCTGCAGATCTACGACGAGCAGCTCATCCGCGAGAACGCGCGCAAGCTGCTGGCGACGTTCCGCAAGCACTTCCCGGACTTCCAGCAGTTCTTCGCTGTCAAGGCACTGCCCAACCCAGCGATCCTTAAGGTACTGCGCGACGAGGGCTGCGGCATGGACTGCTCATCGTCCGCCGAACTCTACAGTGTCAAGCAGCTGGGCATCCCGGGCGACCAAGTCATCTTTACGTCCAACTTCACGTCCAAGGTATGTGATATAGTGTTGTCGTGCATTTTGCCCTATCATGTTCGATTGTCATTGCTTCAAGCACTAACCAAGCTGGCTCTTGTGGTACGAATGGATGTAGAGCGACCTCGCAGCTGCGTTTGACCAGGGAGTGATTCTGAACCTCGATGGTACGTTTGAAGCTCTACAAGACCGATACTGATATTGGGTTGTCTTATGCAAAATGCAGTGACTGATTGAAATGTTCTATGGTTTTCTTAGATGCGTCGCTGGTTGATAGCCTTGTGTCGGTCCGTGGTCGCTGTACCGAGCTCATCAGCTTCCGATTGAACCCGGTTCGTCCATTTTGCAAGAGCGTTGCTGCTCACTGCTCACACAATACTCTGTGACCTAACAACGCGTTGTCATTCATTTACAATATGACAGGGACTCGGCCGCACGGACTCAGAGACAAAGTCGAACGTGCTCGGTGGCCCAGATGCTAAGTTTGGCGTGCCGCCGTTCCAGATCGTGGACGCGTACCGCAAGGCGAAGGCTGCTGGCGCGACCCGCTTCGGCATCCACATGATGACGGGTTCGTGCGTCATGAACCAGGAGTACTGGAAGGACACGGTCACAGTCCTCTTCGACACGATCGTGGCGCTCAAGAAGGAGCTCGACATTGAATTTGAGTTCATGAACATCGGCGGCGGGCTCGGCATCCCGTACCGTCCAGACCAGGAGCCGGTCGACATTGAATCGATCAGCCAGATGCTCCGCGACGTGTTTGACGAAGCCATGCGCACCCACGGGCTGACATCCATCCCGCGCCTCGCCATGGAGAACGGTCGCTTCATGACTGGTCCCTTCGGCTGGCTCGTCACTCGCTGCGAGGCCATCAAGAACACGTACGGCCTCTACTACGGCGTCGACGCGTGCATGGCGCACCTCATGCGCCCAGGCATGTACGGCTCGTACCACCACATCACGATCCCGACGCGCGAGGGCGACGCATCCACCGAGCGCGCTCCATCGCACGTGGTCGGCACGCTCTGCGAGAACAACGACTGGTTCGCAAAGGACCGCCTGCTGCCAAAGGCGCAGGTGGGCGACCTCTTCGTGATCCACGATACGGGCGCGCACGCGCACTCGATGGGCTTCCAGTACAACGGCAAGCTCCGTGCGCCCGAGATCCTGATCCGACCCGACGGCAGCGACGCGCTCATGTGAGTTTTGAAATTGTGCTGGTGGTGTATGAATTTGTTCATTTACTGATGTAACTCTGTGTCTATGACTCTGTGATATATGTTTTCTTCTTGCAGCCGCAAGCGCGAGACCTACGACGCGCTCTACGGGAACTGCGTCCTCCCGGAAGACTTGTAAGACGACATAATGTGTGGAAATTGACACAAACGCCAGCAGAAGCTACTCATTCGTTTGCATGCTGAAAGGCGAGTGCACACACGTTGCGCTTGAAAGTGAATAGACAACCATGTTAGATTGTTTTGCATGTTTCGTTGAAGTTGAGACTTCGCAGGCGGCGTCAAGCGATTTCGCGCAGTTCGTGAGATGCCGTGGAGGTGGCGAAGAGCTCCAATTTTAAAAGTGTTTGAGTGAAGAGGTGTCTGAGGAGATACTATATCGTGCCTAAACTCTGATCGCAAAAAAGATACTATTATAGTAACGAAAGTTGTCGCTCACTTGCTGACATCTTGTTCGTTGACATTTCAACTTTCTTCTCTCCTCCTTCCCTTTGTAAAGTTCAAAATATCGGTTTTGAAGCGAAAATGCTCGACATCCCGAGCTTCCCGCATGAATTAGGGATACGGCTCGCGCACACATGTGTGCTCCGACTTTTTACTCCTTCTTCTCGCTGCCGATATCCCTCATGGGCTGTCTCGGTGGAAATGCGCTTTGTTTGCCTCAAGTGTCATCAAAGTGCTCTTTTTCGCAAGCAAGTCAATCGAAGTTTGCGGTCGTTTTTGTATAAATATCGAGTTGTCATCGGTTTTCATGTGCAAAAAGACTGCCGCGATGTGTCTAAATTTAGAGAAAGTGGGAACTGAAGCGAACTGAACTGACTTGACTTGGTCCGTGCCACGTTTCATGCAACCTTCGCGTCACATGCATTATTAGCCGTTGGAGGGTTTTACAGGCAAAGCCTTTTGTGACATTATTGATATACATATATCCTGTATAGCCGATAAAATACAGATCTCCCATGTCGTAGTATTTGCATAAACGACTAGCGAAATAAAAAAGTTCATCAGTGTTTTCTGTTATAGAATCCTTGACTTTTACATAGTCTCTTATATATGATAAAAAAATGGGAGCACGTCTGTATACAATTAAATAGTTTCAATGTATCTAATTGAGATCTGTTCGTTGGTATACATCCGGTAAAAAGGATGAGAATGTGTATATTGCCGCTGTCACGCTCTCCCATTTCCTTCTTTTTATCACCTGGTCACGCGCACTCATCACGCAAGAAAGCACCGCACTTACGAGTTTTTTTGTTCCGAGCCAAAGCAACAGGAACAAAAGGAAGGGCATGACGAGAATGCGGCGTCCATGGCCGCGTAGCATTCGCCTGCGACTGGCGCTCGCCCTCACGCTAGCAATCGCCTGTGGCTCCGACGTCTGCGTGCACGCGTCCGACACGGCGGACCCCGTTTCGACGGCCGTCGTGACGGTTAAGAAGTCGCAGGACGTTTTCTACGGCTCGAGCGCCACGGACGCGGCCTGGGGCGGCTCGCTGCCGTCCGAGAAGATGCACGACAACAGCAAGCGCGGCTTCTTCCGGGTCTACTACAACAGCGGCGTCTTCACGGACCGCTTCGGGTGCTCGTCCGTGCAGACGCTGCTCAAGCAGCAGGGCGGCAGCACTCTCGCGACGCCCACGACCACACCATTCGTGCTCGTGGTCGACCGCGGCAACTGCGAGTACGCTGAGAAGGCGTTCTACGCGCAGCAGCTCGGCGCGTCGGCGCTCATCGTGACCGACACGCTTGAGCAGGTGGCGAACCGTACGCTCGCGGCGCGCAACAACGCGTCGCTGTCGGAGAAGGACCGCGGCGAGGCGCTCGGCATGGAGTTCAGTTGCGCCCGTGGACAGGCGCAAGTGGGCGACAGCGTTACCGAGACAGCACTGCTGAATTTCACGACGAACGGCTGGGCGCAGCTGCCGAACGTCACGAGCTGCACGAGCGACGACGCCTGCGAGTCGAGCATGTGCGTGCCGACGGGCGTGGGCAAGCAAGTGTGCTGCGTGTGGGACATTCCAGACGCCATGGGCTTTGGCCGCTTCATCGCGGATGAGGACCGCGGCAACGTGACGATCCCCGTGATCCGACTCAAGATCGCGGACGGCGAGGCCCTCAAGAAGCAGCTGAGCAATGACACAGAGAGTCTGCTCACTTTTTACGAGCGCGACCCGCCCATGGTCGACCCGTCGCAGTTCATCATCTGGTTTCTCGCGGTCGCGACGGTCATGACGGGCGGCTACAAGGGCGCCCAGTACGAGCGCACCAAGGCACAGCTCAAGACGGCGCTCGTCACGACCGACGCGACGTCGTCTGAAGAAACAGCGCAGGCGCGCGTGGCCTTCCAGGAGCACGAGGAGCTCGCAGCCACTGAGGAAGTGATGGACCTGACGGTGTACCACGCGGTCGCGTTCCTGGTCATCGGCTCGGCGTTCCTGCTGCTGCTCTTCTACGTGGATGTGGTGCTCGTGGTCGTCGTCGGCTTTGCGATCGGCTCGGTCTCGTGCGCGTTCCAGGAACTCTGGGGTCCGCTCCTCAATAGACTCAAGTTTCTACGGCGCACGCCGTTCCAGAACTGCTCGTACCAGTCCGAGTACATCCTGCCGGCGCTCTGGACGGTTGGTGACCTCATCGCTCTCGTGGTGGCGCTCGGCGTGTCGATCTTCTGGTTCCTCGCGCGCCACGAGGACTACTCATGGGTGCTTCAGGACGTATTTGGTATCTGCTTCTGCATGGTGTTCCTCAAGACCGTGCGGCTGCCGAACCTCAAGATCGCGACCGTACTGCTCGTGCTCGTGTTCTGCTACGACGTGTTCATGGTGTTCATCTCGCCGCTCATCTTCAAGGAGAGCGTGATGATCAAGGCGGCCACGGGCGGCAGTCAGGCCAAGGCCACGGCCAGCATCGGCTACTGCCTGCGGTACCCGAACGACATGCACTACAAGTGCCTCAAGGAGCAGATGCCGATCCTGCTGCGCATGCCCAAGGTGCTTGACTGGCGGGATGGCTACTCGATGCTCGGGCTCGGCGACATTGTGCTCCCGGGACTGCTGCTCGTGCTCTGCGCGCGCTACGACTACGCGACGCGCGGCCAGCTCTACGGCAAGGTCAAGCCCAACCTGAAGCGCATCAAGTCGTTCCGGTCCATGGACGCGAACGCCTCGGCCGAGCTCGATGCAGCCAACTCGGCGTGCTCGCGTCGCGGGCTTTTTGGCATCATCATGTGGGGCTACGCGCTCGGGCTCTTCTTCGCGAACCTCGCGGTTGTGCTCATGAAGGAGGGCCAGCCGGCGCTCATGTACCTGGTGCCATGCACGTTGGGTCCGCTGTCGCTCATCGGCTGGCGACGCGGCATCCTCAAAAAGCTCTGGGACGGCCCGCCTGAGCTCCAGCCTGGATACAACAGCGGGTTGGCGCTCGACCCGACGCGGCATCCGTCGCTGCGCGAGAGCGCCCTGAGCATGGAGCAGGGCGTCAATGGGATCAACGAGATGGTGCTCATGATGGACGCGACGCCCGTATCGACGTCCTACGCACGCAGCGAAGCGACGCCCAACAAGTCCCAGCAGCGCGAGAGTGGCAGCACCACGCATGGCGCCCCCTCCACCCAGATCTAAGCGAAAATTGTACTCTTCTTCTTTTCTTTTCTATTAACTCTATATAATCGGAAATCCTGAGAAAGCAAGCGTGCGTGAGAATTGATGAGCTGCTGAATTGGTTTGTATGCTGATAGTTGTGCTGGCAGTGTTTAGAATTGTGAACGGGTCTCTCGTACCTCTTGCAAAAGCCTAGAGGCCCTGCACCCACTCGTCGTCCTCGCCCCACTCGTCTGACGCTGTGGCCACCGAAAAGTCCTCCATCTCGGCCGCGAAGAGCGCGCTGGCCGCCGCTGCGGACACTGGCGCCGCCGCAACAACAACAGCAGGCGGTTGTTGTCGATGAGAAAAGCCTGAGGACGACTCCAGTGGCGTCTGCAGGAACGACGACGGCTGCGCGCTCTTCTTAAACGTCGGAACCATGCCGAATTGCTGTTGGAATAGTGTGAGTCAGACAATCAGAAATGAGTGAGTGGTTCAGAGAATGTGTACAAAACGAAGAGCTCCAAACGTACACTGAAGAGGTCGTCCTCGGCCTGCTTGTCAGCGTCTTCTGCTGGCTTTGGCGGCGATTTCTTGGACGACGCGAACGGCGACGAGTGCAGCAGAGCCGGGTCGTCGGTCACCACTTCGTACGAGTCGCTCGAGCTATTGGAGCCGGGACTCGTCGCCTTCTGCGCGTCACTCGTAATAACAGTCGCGCCTGTGGACATGACGATCTCAGACAAGTAATCTGGCGTTGGTGGTTGGTCGTGTACCCCAGGCGCTGCGAGGCGTGGTGGTGCAGCGAACTGGAACTGCGGTGGCGCGCTCTGTGCCACCAGCTCTGGCGACTCGGGCGGTGACACCATCGACGCCGCGAACGGGTTCGGGTGCGCGTAGAGCGACGACTGGTACGCGTTCGTGCTCACGTGGGGCTCGTCCGAAAGCCGTCCCATGTCGCCTCCCTCCCAGTCGTCCCAGTTGTCACCTCGGTCGTCGTCGTCGTCAACGTCGTCGTCTTCTTCAAATGGGCTCTCCTTCTTGTTCTCAATGCGACTGTACTGCGCTTTCGACGCGACCTTGGACGAGCCACCCGAGCCACTGCTGCTGCCACCATCCAACGAGCCACCAGTGCTGTTAATCTTGCGCTTGCGAGCCCACAGGATGAGGAATCCGCAGCAAATGACCGCAAATGATATCAGCAACAGCGGGTTTCCTTGGTTCAGACGCGAGTGCAAAGTCGACGAGTCAGACACCACGGCCGCGGCGTCAGTGCGAAGCGACGGCTTCGTGGTCACTGGGACGGGGGTGATCGCTGGCGGCCGAGTCGCCACGTCTTCCACTGTCACAGGCATGTGGGAGGGTGTTGGAGCAGCCGTAGCCTCGTCGTGGGGCTTTTGCGCGGGCTTCTCAGTGAGGGGGTGTGCTACTGCAATCGGTTCTTCAGCTGCTACTGGCTGCGTCGTCGACGGAGAGCTCTCGTCGCCCGCGAGCGAGAACTCTTCCTCGCCGTCCAGTGGCAAATCCGGTTCATTCACTGCCACGTCACGGGGCTCCTTGGACAAACTCTCTTCCACCTTCCAATCGTTAAACGCGTCATCTTCGGCATGCGGTTGCGTGGACGACTCGGTGGCGTCACCTTCTGTGGCTGGGTTCACAGGCGGGTCCGCGGCGTCCACGTCGCTCTCGCCCATGCCCATTGCGTCCTCCGTGCGTGGTTCTGCGAGCGACTCCTGTGCGGCCGCTTTGCGCGCATCCACGTCGTCTGTCTCCGAGTCCATAGCTGCCGGTGGCTGCGTATCTTGAACTTCTTCGTGGCGAGCGTGAGCGGACGAATCAGGCGTTGTGGTAGCAGCAGCGTTAGGTGCTTCTTCGACGGCAGCAGTGGACCGTACGCGGACCATCGTGCTCGCTCTCTGGGGCGTGTGTGTGTTTCTCGTGAACGACGGACGCGCTTGCAGATGGAATGGCTCGTCCGCAGCCGCCGGGCTCAGGACAGGGCTGGAGTGATTCTCGTGTTCAAAATAGCCTTTGAATTTCTTTCTTGATCATCTCAGGCTGTCAGCATTCGGAAGCGAGGACTATCTTGGCCTTTGTATGTGGCGCTCGAAAACAAATATCTGAAAACAAAACCAGTCATATCCATACAAAATAAATACAGGTGGTATTTAAAAAATCTGGTCCCTCCATACAAGGGATTTTCAAAATTGTTGTTTACAAACGTTTGCGACGGACACGGTGACTTCTTGTTGGCAGCTCTTGCAGCCTGCTGCTAAAGCTTGGGTCGCCACGAGTGGGAAAGAGCGAGAGAGATGGCTGTGGAAGGGAGATCTTGCGAAGAGAGAGGCAAGATAAATGTGCAGCGCTGGGATTGAATCAGGAGTAATAGTATACAATATGAAAATGGAGAATCAGAGTCTCCTGGAAGAGGGCTACTTGACCATGCCTCGCGCGACGCCTTTCTCCTCGCTCTGCTGCGATGCGAAGACGTTGAAAATCTGCTCCAGCGACGTCTGCGAGACCGCGTACTCGCGGATGTGGTTCGCCTGCTTACCGCCTTCGATGAGCTTGAACACCTTCGAGAGACGCATGGTCCCGACAAGCTTGTAGCGGCACATGTCGTTCTGGCGCTCGAGCATCTGCACGTTCTCCGCGCCGAAGCAGCTTTGCAGGAATCTATCGAGCCACATCAAGCGCTCCTCGGCGATCCACCACGCGCAGAATGCTGGCAACCGGATGGAGCCGTCGCGCTCCAGAGCAGCTGCCAGCGCGTACCCGGTCGAGTGCGACATCGTGATCTTCTCGGCCCAGGACGCGTCGCCCATCTTCTCGCACTTGGCACGGAGATCGTCCTTTGAGATCGTCATGCTCGGTGCAGCTCCGAACAACTCAGTGAGGCGACACTCGACAACTGACGTGGTCGCTTGCTCCACCTTGATCTCCGCCATGAGCCCGTTCCCGAAGCGGTTCTTCAGGTGCTGGACGCTGCCGAGGCAGCGCAGACGACCGCCCACCATAATCCCCACGCGCGTGCACAGCGCCTCGCACTCTTCCATGCTGTGCGTGGTCAGGATGATCGTCGACTCCTTTCTTGTGGTCGACATATCTGCAATCACGTTCCACATGAATCTGCGCGAGACGGGATCCATGCCAGTCGATGGCTCGTC
>JAASFY010000764.1:0-15957 GCA_023334035.1 Globisporangium okanoganense
TCACAGGAAGTCCGAGGGAGGCGACGAGCTCTTTCGAAGACTCTTCCCCCTTCGCAGCAGTGCGTCGGAGCCGGCGGACGTCGTGCTCGGTGAGCTGAGGCGCAGGCCCGGTTGGCTTGCTCGACGAGTACGCGACAGGATCGCGCAGGAAATTGTTCACAACGTTGCTGGAACGCGAGACGGCCTTCGCAATGGCCCTGTTGCTCAGTCCTTGCACGCGCAGAGCCACTATCCCGCCCTTTTCGAAGTCGTCCAGGCGTTTTCCTCGACCCATCTGTGGTGACAGCATTTGAGACACGAGAACACATACATTAGCGGAAGTACGCATTCACATAGATAGCGGTACCATTCAGCTACTAAATGAACCCGTTCTGAACGCGCTATGCCACATATTCAAGCCGTAAGCAGCGCCGGCGCTCGCTGAACCTATCGCCATTTCCCGTACCTGTTCACTCTTCCTCCTCTTTTTCGAGCTCTGCGCGGCGGATTTGTGAATGAAGAACGCCATTTGATTCGTCTTTGTCTGCTCTATGATTGGTTAAAATTGGAGCTGAAACAACCCAGTTATTGGCTGAAAAAGATGCAAAAATGTCACTGAACCTTTTCTTATTTCCGGCACTGTAGAGCACAATAACTGCTGTTGAACGGAGAGGGAATGCAACAGACTATCGGTGCCAAATGCGACGACTTGATGAGACAGCATCTCAATAAGCTAAGTACAATGTCATAAATCGCTGTGAGTTCTGTGAAGAGTCTCTCCTCATTATTTACACATCGTTATGTAGCCATCCGCGACTCAAGTCTCCATTCAGCAACAAAGTCGTCAACGTGGCCAGATCTTGGGATAAATAAATGGCTTCACAAAATTTCGAACTTTTTGGGGTGGAAAAATAGAACAAAACCATCTGGGGATTCTAACTCCGGCTTATTCTTCAGCAGCGGGAAAAAGAGACAGTGGCCAGCTGCACTTTCGGCTTCAACTTGAGTGTCAACCACGCAGATCGCGCTCTCTACCGACCGAGAGAGAGCAGACCCGATCCGCCTTGTCTCTCCGTCTACATCCGCGTCTGGTCATCAAACGACACGCAGCGTCTCTCGTAAGGAGGAGGAGGACTGTGGCTCCTGCGTCCTATTGCTGCTCCATCGAACCACGCGCAGGACGCCATCACCCACCAGCACCATTCGTTGCGCCTCCAGCACCAGCGACGTCGCCACGATAACGGACTCGGCGCCGTACAGCGAGATGCACTCACCGCTCGCGGTCTCGAGCATCGCCGTCTCCCACTCCGATGACCACAGCAGCGTGTACTCGGGCAGCCCGACAATCTCCAAACGCTTTTTGTATCCAGACTACCAGCTCACAGTGAACGATGCGGAAGAGCAGCGAGAACACCAGCAAGAACCGCCCCAGACGTCGGCCAACAACCCGCTGCCCGTGCTCGTGCACATCAAGAAAGAGCGCATCTTATTCGGCACGATCGTGCTCGGTGGCGCTGTCTCCGCACTCATGCTCGTGTTCTCACAGGGCGTCGTCGTCTCGAGCTTCCAGACGTCCCAGCGTAGTGGTGATGATGGCGTTACTGGCTCTGCAGTGGTTCGGCGAATAGAAGACTACAACTTCTACGTGGGCGCCGTGGCGTCGCTGTTTGTCAAGCCACTGCTGGCCTTCATAGCGCTCGTTCTGCCCGTCGCGTTGCTCTGCTTCGTGACCAGAGCGTACATGCACAAGCAGCGCTCGTGGAAAGCCCAGGTCGCGGTCTTCCTGGTAGTGAACGCGATTCTCTGGCTGCTCAGCAACGGCTTCCTTGCTGCAAACGTGCATATGGCCGCGTCTCGCGTCGATCCTGTGATTACAGCCGCAGATTTGTCAGCAGTCAGCAGCGCGAGTGTCGACGACAGCTCAACACCTTTGGCAACCTCAGAAGAAACTGCAGTGCGAGACACAATCCTACGCAGCGCCGTACAACCGCACCAGCAGCCGCAGAGCAGCGTGAAATGTGACCGCAAGTCGCCCCGAAGGCTGCCAGCGCTCGTGGAATACGGCTTCACGACTCACGATTGGTTCCAAAATTTATTGCCAACGGCCCCAGCGCCAGAGGGATCGCTCAAGATCAAGGTTTCAGAGCTGTCCAAGGCCTCACAAGCAACACTTCCCATCGAGCTTTCGTCAGCGCGCAACTTGTTTACGTACGGACTTCATCTGATAAACGACTTCTTCCGAGATCCGTCGGTCCAGTCCACGAGTCAAGACTTTGAGCTACAACTACCCAGCGGCTTTGAGAACGCAGAGAGGAGCGATCCAGCGCTGGTGACAGCTTTCTACGAGGCCATGAGTACCAAGCTCAAGACCATCTTCAATGCTTCTTCGTCCCCACACTTTGCAAATTTCCGGATCGAGAATGCAGACCTACAGTTTGTGAATTACAAACTGTCGCCCCAAGTCGGCTTTGAAGGCGTCACATTCGACATCCCACTTGATGAGAGCGAGCTGCGACGGCGAGTGCTCTTGACCAAGAACGACACGACGCAGGAGGTGATTTACGGGAATGACGACGGCATTTTCGAGATCAACGCCAAGGAAGAGTGCAGCTGGAACGGCTGCGTCATCAGTCCAAAGGGAGAGAAGATGACGTCCGCAGCAGTCGACTACGGCAACCAAGTGCGCGCGCTCTCGATTTGTTTGGACAGCGCCAGTGGGGTCGAAGATCGCGCTGCGACCTTAGACGTGACTACCTCCAAGTGCTCAGCGACGTCAGACAGCTCCATGCTTGTTTTCAGCTTTGCGAAGCGCATCACTGGTGACGAAATCAAAAGTGAGTTGAGCAGCACGGCCGGACTCGTCACGTTGAAAAACCCAACCAAGTACTACACGGTCACAGTTGGCAAATTGTCCTGGCAGGTCTCGGACATCGCTGCGGATTTTCACGCTTCCTGCCAGGTCGAGAGTGGCTGCGAAGGTCTGAGCTTCCCGCTTCAGCAAGCGAGTGGCGAAAAAGAGAAGAAGTTGATCATGGGCAAAGAGCATTTGCCGCTTCAGCAGCTGCAAAAATACTCGTCCGCATCCTCCTGGGGGACGATGCTCGTGAGCGCGAATGTGCAGGAGGTTGACGACGGAGGCGCTTTGAAAGGCGACTTTGTGTTTCCTCGAAACTTCAAGAGCGTCAAGTCCTGGGACGGCATCGAGGGGCAGTACTGCGAGGTCGAGCGCGGCAACTTTCTCGACCTCGTCGTGCGCAACCACCTGTATTCCGAAGACTCGCTGCAGCCAGCGTACATGTCAGCGCTCTTCTGGTTGCTGCAGAGTGCGGTCGTGAAGGAGTCGCGGACGCTTTCAATAGAAGAAGCGACGACGACTCTCGACTTCTCAGGCAACGTCGAGTGGGTTGACGCGGAGCTCTCGGTCCCGCGCTTCTCTGCGATCCTCACGTGCTCCGGGTGCGCGCTGCTGCTGCTGCTCAGCGTGGCGATCCAGCTGGGCGGCAAGCGTAGAGAAGCGCATATCGAGAAGTACTTCTTCGCGCACCACTTGGCTCGCCTGGTGCTCAACGACCCAGACTTGCCGCGCCACCTGGTCAAATGCAACCTACTGAGTGTGGCGAACGACAGCCTTGGGAGCTCTGAGCATCTGGACGAGTTTGAGATCTCGGGACTCGCGCTGAGCCACTGCAAGGATCCGGGTAACGTGCTGTACGTGCCCAAGCACCACTCCACGTCCACGTCGTCCTTCCTGTCAGCATGAGCCACTGGAGAGAGTCAGATAGATGAGAGAAGAGAGTGTCATGTGTGTGAAAGTTTTGTGTCGTTGGAGAAAATCCAAAGTGTTCTTATAGAAAAAAGTGCACGTATCCTGCGGTCATCCTCGCCCTGAGCTTTTTCGCACGTTGTGAAATCGTTGGCTATGTGAAGAGCTGAAGAGCTGAAGAGCTGAAGAGCTGGATTTCCGACACCTTGACACTTTGGTGGGTTGTGGCGTCGTTTGGGGTCATCTCATGGATTTGCGTCAAGTCGGTATTAAAAGGTAAGTCGACCAACTTTGATGCAGACACAGACAAAAATGGTACTAAACTCAGGTACTAAAATGAATTCTGCTGACTTTTTTGCGGAAGCGAGCGAAAGATCAGACGGACGAACGGCCTGGGCTCATCACAATCAGACTCGCCACCAGCTACCAGAAGTGAGGATCGAGAATGGCGGGCGGCTCACTCTTCCACGTGGGCGACAACGTGGAGCTCTGGCGCGTGCTGGCGTACCTGAGTCTGCTGGTAGCGTGCGTCATTCTACTCGAGCAGGCGCTGCATCTGCTTAAGCACAAACTGGAAAAGTACCCAAAGTACTACGACATGATGAACAAGGTCTTTGGCGGTGCGTCTGAATGCATTTAGTAAATGTTTCTATGTTGTGTATGCGTCAATGTGGTGCTGACGATCTGTAAACTGTGGTCTCGCAGAGCTCATGGTGCTGGGCCTCGTGGGCCTCGCGCTCAAGCTCTTCAAGGAGTTCTCGCACGCCGACGCTTACAGCCCCTCGATGATCGCGTTCCAGGCGGCCGACCTCACGATCTTCATCCTCGCAATGGCGCTCGTCGTGCAGGCGACCTGCGTCTTCTTCCTGCTGCGCACCAAGAACGTCCAGGTGGACAAGGCCGAGCTCGTGAGCTCCGAGCACCTGCTCGACGTCGTCACCAAGCACGCAGCCGCCAAGGCGGCAGGGGGTCAGTCGCTCTTCAGCCGCATGTCGTCTTCGCTTGCGCAAGCGAAAGAGAAAGCTGCTGTGGCCAGTGGTGCCAGCAGCAGCGTCATCACCAGCACAAAGATCCGCGAGTCGGATTTCCCAGAGCTCATCCGGATGCGCGTCCTGCGCCACTTCTTCCTGCGGACCTACAAGCTCCCAGAGCTCTTCCCGTTCTCAAAATACCTCCGCCAGGCGCAGGACAACCAGATCACGCACATGATCGAAGTGGAGATGTCCACGTGGATCATCCTCCTCGCCATCGCCTGGGGGCTCGACGGCGTCTCCAGGCTCATCCGACAACAGTACGATATGCAGGAGCGCCGCTCGATCGTGTACGCGTTCCTACTCTTCTCCTGGCTCTCCGTGCTGATACATCTCGCTGTGCTCATGTACATGCGCTGGGCGACGGAGCAGATCCTCTCGGCTGCGGGTGAGCGGTTCGGCCGCACGACGCAGCTCAAGTGCCTCAAAGCAGTCGTTGACCACGAGACCCAAGCTGTGGATGAAGAAAGCGTGGCTGAGGCGATCGAGACCATGGAGATCGTTCGCGACCGAGAGCGCCAGAAGAAAATCCAGCGCCGCAGAATCCACCTCACCAAGCACGACACGGGCTTCCAGCTCGTGGCCACCATCTGTAGGAATTTGTCGGCGATGTGTCGACGCAAACGCCAGGGTAATGCTCAGGAGGCGTCACTAGGGCTTGCTGCTGGTGACGCAGAAAGTGGCACGGGGGCGGTGCCGCCGCAGCTGCTGATCTCGCAGATGGTCCCATTGCATCTGCGCTGGTTCTCGCGCAAGGCGTGGCACTTTGTGGTCATGTCGCTGCTCATGCTCAACGGGTTATACGGCGCGCTCTTCTTCCAGTGCGTGCTCTACGAGCTCGTGGACGACTTCCACGAGCTCGACGCCCTGGTGATCGTCTTTGCACCCGTGTCGTTCCTGGTCAACATGGTCTTCTTCCAGAGTCGCATCCTGCGCAGTTTCGTGCTCGTGTCCTGTATCTTCAGCGTGGATGACGCGGCCCTGGGGGACGTGATCGACCATTTCACAGAGACCGTGGAGATCCGCGCTGAGTTCGTCGCGAGTGTGACGAGCTTCATGGAGACAAGACAACTGACGATCGCAGATATGGAGGCCGAGTTCGAGGCGAAAGACTCGGAGAAGACCGGACTACTGGAGGTTGAGGACGTGCGCCTCGTGCTCCAGCACTTTGGCTTCACGCTCTCGTACTTTCGCTTCAACAGCGTCGTGAAGCTGCTCTTTTCGCTTCAGGGCACGCAAGTCGAGTACGCGCAGGTGGCCAAGCTGCTGACGTTCGCAAAGCAGCACGACTCGGTGCGCAGACTCTACGACGAGACGTCGCGCATTCGAAGCGTTAGCGAGGCGGGTGGTGATCGCTTCGACGCGCCTCATCAGTCATCTGAGCAGCTCAGTGGTAAGCGAATGGCGCCACTGATGCGCCGGGAGAGCACTAAGGCCGCGCGCTCGCTCTACCAGCTCGACTACGTGGACAAGGAGGTGGAGCTGTAGAGCTGTAGCTTAAGTCTGATGCCATGGTCTCTCTTGATCTTCAACATGACCACCCTCTTACTTGTCTGAATTGTCGAATATTCCTTCCTCTGTCGAATATGTCAAAGTCGATCCGATCCCCCTTCCTGTGTGTCATAATCGCTTCGAAGCTTCGAGAGCCAACCCACCAAGAGACCTTCTGAGACCTTCACGAGACCGCTCGCCATGGCCGCTGAGCAAGCCAAGGACCGCGGCAACCGCGACTTCTCGGCCGGCAGGTTCGCCGACGCGGTCGCGAGCTTCTCCGAGGCCATCGCGCTGCACGCGAAGAACGGTGAGGCCGGCGGCAACCCGCACGTGTACCACTCGAACCGCTCGGCCGCGCACCTCAAGCTGGGCGACGGCACGCGCGCGCTCGCGGACGCCGAGCAGTGCATCTCGCTTAAGCGCGACTGGACCAAGGGCTACTCGCGCAAGGGCGCCGCGCTCTACTACCTGGGTCGCTATGCGGACGCCTACCGCGCGTACAAGGACGGGCTCGCGCTCGAGGCGTCCAACGTCGCTCTTCTCGACGGTCTCCGCTCCGTGGAGCAGAAGATGGCGGCGCCTGCGGCCTCTGCTGCGCCACCACGCGCGGCTGCGTCGGCGTCTCGTCCCGCGACGACCTCTGCGAAGACGCTCAAGGAGTTTCTGCTGGCGGACAAGAGCGCGATGTTCGGACTTTTCCAGTTCCTCATGCGCTGGGTGCTGCTGCTGAGCTTCCTGTTTTACTGGATCCCCGTGGTCGTGCCTGCGCACGTGGCCTTCGGGCTCTTCTTCAAGGTGGCGCTCTTCAACCACCTGAGCTACCTCATGTTTACGCACGGCGTGCCCAAGTGGCAGGCTGCGTACGCGCAGCGCCTCGTGCTGGACCCGTCCACGCAGGCGCTCTTCTTCTGCCTCGTCTTCTGGGTCTCGGCGCCCTTCTCGCTCGCCATGATCCCGGTCTTCCTGATCGAAATGGTGCACTTTGCCGCGTACACTGCGAGTCTGCTGCAGGTGCTCAAGCTCGCAAGAGTGTCGGCCGCGGCGAGCAAGCTGCTGAGCCCCGCCGTGGGCGCGATCATGAGCGACCCGTCGTTCGCGACGCTGCCGGCACAGTCCAAGTGGGCCAAGCTCTACCACCGCATGCCGCAGGTGGCCGCGAGCGTGGAGGTGGGCATTGGCATGGCGCTGCTCGTGGAGATGCTCACGCCGGCGCGCAACTTTCTGCTCACGATCCTCTACTGGCAGCTGCTGCGCGTGCGCTACATGATCAACCCGCAGCTGCAGGAGGCCTTCCGCGTGCTCAACGCCACCATCCTGACGCTCGTGCACCACCCGCGGTGCCCGGCGGTCGTCGCGACGGTCTACGCCAAGATCCAGAAGTTTGCGATTAGCATGGCCGACGTCCAGCAGCAGCAGGCGGCCGTAGGCGGCGGTGGGGTCGCCGCGGGCCTCGCGAACAAGTGCACCGTCATGTAGACAACAGACAAGAAGAGAGTTTGAATAAAAGCCAAGAGACTTGCATGTGATTTGGTGGCGTGTGTATTGATTGTTACTACTGAAGTGGGGAGTGGCTGGCGCCTTGTGTCGTATTAAGCTGCTCAGTCTTCGTCGTCGGACTCGTCTATTACGATCACGTCCCACGCACGCGCCGCCCGCGGACGCATTTGGCGCGTGGAGCTACTGCTGCTGCTGTGCGTCTCGCGCGTGCGCTGCTGCTGCTTCATGGCTTCCTGGATCGACTGCTGACGGCCCTGGGGTGACGAGAACGCGTCGGCGGCGGCACCGCTGGCTCGTGCAGCAGAATTGCGCGAACGCGCAGGCGAGGCAGCAGGCGACTCGAAGGCGTCGTCCTCCTCTCTCTCACGCCTGCGAGTTGCTGACGTCACTTTGGCCACACGCTCTTCAGGGTGGTGGTCTTCTTCTTCATGGTCTTCCTTATGCTCGGCCGTGGCGCTGGTGGTGGCGTCAACCTCTCGTGGTGCTGGCTCAACTGCTGCACTCTCTGGCGTCTTCCAGTCAGCGGCTGCGTTGCTCTCAATGAGCTGGCGCAGGCGCGCCGTGGGTGTGAAGTACGGGTCTTCGGACCGCATGCCCTGGATGTCGCGGATGCGCTGACGGACCTCGGAGGACTCGCGCTTAGGTGGCGACGGGTCTCGCACACGCTCAACAGCTGGTGACGTTGATGACGCCGCCGTCGCGGCCGCGGCGCGCTTGCTCAGCGTCCCAAAGCCGCTGGCGTTCATGGCGCGGCGGCAGCGCAGCGAGAGTGCCGTGACGTAGTTCTCGGTCCACGTCGTGTTGGGGAACGAGCCCGAGGCGTTCGCATTCGCGAAGAGCGGCAGCTTCCACACGTGGCTCAGGTACTCGTCCAGGCCGTAGCACTCGACGCCCTGCAGCAGCAGGATATCATGACGGGGCGAGCTCCACCAGCGCGGGAACTCGTTCTTGGCCGGGTCTGCGCGCAGCGACGTCACCACGCGGCCCACGACGTCCACGAGCTGGTTGGGCGGCAGCACGAGGATCTGCGTGCGCAGCAGGCGGAAGAGGTCCACGCGCTGCAGCAGGCGACGGCATTGCGTGGTCGTGAGCAGCCAGTAGCCGCGTTTTCCGCCCAGGACTGACGGCGTCGTGGTCTGCATCGCGTCCGTCGAGTTCTGCACGCGCATGCGGCAGCAGCGCTCGAGGTCCAGCGCCTCGGCCAAGAGTTCGACCATGGGCTGGCCCACGAGGTCCAGCAGCGCGTCCTGGATAAAGTAGCGCCACTTCTCTAGCCGCTCGAGGTCGTCGCGGCACGTGCGCGTGTCTGGGATCCCGAACGCAAACACGATCTTTGCGAACCGGTTGTGGCGCGAGCTGCTGTATGTGGTCGCTGGCCGCTGCGCCGTGGAGCTGTGAGTAGAAGAGGAACCAGCTCGTCCCGAGCCCTGGGTCGCGGCAGACGAGAAGTAGGGGCGCGACGAGGCTGCGCTCGAGGTGAGCGGCAAAGCCA
Source organism: Globisporangium okanoganense (assembly GCA_023334035.1). Lineage (NCBI taxonomy): Eukaryota > Oomycota > Peronosporomycetes > Pythiales > Pythiaceae > Globisporangium > Globisporangium okanoganense. The sequence continues at coordinate 9,257 of JAASFY010000764.1, forward strand.
CTGGCCGCGCCGGCTGTCGGATCCGTTTCTCGTTCGTCCACGCTGCTATCACAGATTTGACGCGCTTGGTCAGCGTGGCCACCGTGGGCCACAGGACCGTGTCGTACTTGGCCGCGCGGCTGCCAAAGAGCGACGACTGGGTCACCAGCTGGTTGGGCAACGTGCGGCCTTTGAACCAGCCGTCCTTGTACACGTAGAAGAGCAGGATGACGTCGTCGAGCACCGAGATCCACCAGGGTGCCACGTGGTTCGGGAAGCCCACGTCCGGCAGCCCCTGCAGGCGGCGCAGCGCCTCGAGACGCTCGCGTTGGTCCTTGTTCGGGTCAGTAGCAGTGGGGTTGGTCGACTTGGACGGAGAGACTGGGTTCGCACTCGGTTGGTCACTTTCTGCTGCTGGTGCAGCTTCAGCACTTGCAGCCGACTTGTCTTCCTCAATCGCAAATTTGTCCTCCTGTCCACTGGTGGTGGTCACTGTCTTCTCATCAGCAATGCCTACTTTCGTATCAGTTGCGTCCAAAGTATCAACAGCTTGGTCACTCTTGACAACGTCTTCTTGGACGTCGCTCTTGATAGCGACCTTGACATCATCAGCGGCAGCGGCAGTCTTTGTTGGACTGCTGGCGGACGGAGATTCCGAGGCAGCAGCTGCACCAACTGAGCTGCTCGTCTTGGAACTCAAGTCGAACGAGTCTGGCAGCATGCCACTCTTGATGATATCCTCGATCTGCGCGCGGTCCTGGAGCTGTTGCAGGTCGTTAATGAGCGAAACCATGGGCGACGGCGCGCCGATCTTGCTCCGGATGATCTTCTGCACAAAGTACATGCGCTCCATCTGCTGCAGCCGCGCGTTAGCGTCCCGCTGTGCCTTGATGGACGTGGGTTTCATGCGCAGGTTCTTCGGCAGCACGACAGAGCTCATCTTGACCAGATTCATTTCCTTGAGCATGGACACCGTGAACCGGAAGCGGCCGGCGAACTGGTCGATCATGCTGGTCTTCATCGCGCTGCTGAGCGGATCGGGGAGGTCGCCGTTGCTCAGCGGTGTCGTGATGGCCAGCGACGTGCCCGCGGCCACGTGCACGCTATGCGCCACGTACTGCCGCGTGTAGATCTTGAGCTCGTCCATCGTGTAGAACTTGAGCACGTTGTAGTTCTTGATCATGTCGTCCCAGCGGCCGTAGCCGTAGGTCGCGAGCAGGTCCGCGATGCGCTCCGTGTACATGGAGATGGGCGGGATCGTCGACTTGAGGTGGCGCTCTTTCTTCTTCGCAACGGCACTAGCAGCAGCGGCTCCTCCTATCCCTGGACCGCGTTCAAAGTCTTCATCGTCCATGTCTTCGTCCTCATCTGAATCCTCCGAGTCATCCGAGATCACGTACTCCTCGTTGTCCTTCTCCTGGAAAGATTTTGGCTTCTTTGAGAACCGCTTGGACGTGTTATTCTCGCCGTCGCTGTCGTCCACCAGGTACGATTTCACTGGGCGGCGGCGGCGTTTCTTCAGAGGCGAGGGCTCCATGGGCTTCTCTTCGACCTCCTGGAGCCCAATGACCTTGGTCCAGAAGTCTGGATCGTCCAGCGCCACCTGCTCGTCAGGGTTCGTGGAACTCACGAACGTCGCCTTAGAGAACGACGACATGAGGTTTTTCTTCCCATCGCCCTCAGCCTTTGGGTCATGGACGATCTTCGTACTGCGACTGAGGATCTGGTCAATGCTCTCTTCGCTGAAGCGCTTGCTGGCGGCCTCGGCGTCGCCGTCCTTCTCCTCTCGGAAGATCTCGTAGGCGCCGTGCTTGAGCAGATGCTCAATCTCCGCTTTTGATGGCCCACTGGCTTTCATTTTGCCTTTCGAGCTGGTCGGGAGCAAACCACCGGCTTCCTTGCTGCGGATGCCACCAAGGACAGCCTGGTCCAGCCCGAGCTTGAGCGACGCCTGGTGAAACATGTGGAGCTCGTAGGTCTTGGACGTGAGCAGCCGGTAGATCTTGACGCTCTTCTTTTGGCCGATGCGGTGGCAGCGCGCCTGCGCCTGCAGGTCGTTCTGCGGGTTCCAGTCGCTGTCGTAGATGATGACTGTGTCGGCGGCTGTCAAGTTGATGCCGACGCCGCCCGCGCGCGTGCTCAGCAACATAATGAAGGACTCGCTGTTCGGGTTGCAGTAGCGGTCGATGGCCGCCTGGCGGTCGTTGCCCGTGATGTTGCCGTCGATACGCTCGCAGTGGTACGCGCGCAGACGCAGGTAGTCCTGTAGAATATCGAGCATGATCTTGAACTGTGAGAAGATGAGCACGCGGTGGCCGTTCTCCTTGAGTCGCGGCAGCAGCTTATCGAGCAGCACGAGCTTTCCAGAGGACGTGACGAGGATCTCCTGGATTTGGCGCGCCATGTCCTCCTGCTTCTGGTTCTTCTGCTGCTGGATGCGGATGATCTCCTGCTCCTCCACGCCCTTGATCAGAAAAGGGTGGTTGCAGCATTTGCGCAGCTCCATCGCCACGTTCATCAGGCTCGGCGTCTGCGTCTTCTTGCGTCCTCGCTGCATTATTACACACACAATAACAATGTTAGACAACCAATTTCAACACATACACACAGTTCAAACAATAGACAAAGGGACGCACCGCCAGGAACTCGGTGTTCATCTCGTAGATCGCGCGGTAGTACTGTTTCTGCAGCACCGTGAGTTCCACCTCGACGATCGTCTCCTCCTTGGGTGCGAGCGACTTCTCGACGTCCTCTTTCATGCGGCGCAGCAGGAACGGCTTGAGCTCCGCGTGGAGCTGCTCAACCTGCGACATGTCCTTCAAATCTCCAAAGCGCTCGAGGAAACTCTCCATGGACTCGAAGCGCTCCTGGTCGAGAAAGTTGAGCAGCGTCCAGAGCTCCTCGACGTTGTTCTGCAGCGGCGTGCCCGTGAGTAGCAAAATGTTCTCGTACTTGAAATTCTTGTGGATGAGTGACGAGAGCTTCGAGCTCTTGTTCTTTAGGCGGTGGGCCTCGTCCACCACAAGCACCTGCCAGTTCACGCGCGTGAGCTTGGAGAAGTCCCCCGTCGCGCACATTTCCGGTGTCGTGATGAGCACGTCGAAGCGGTAGTTGTCGCGCTTCATGCGGGACGCGGCCGTGGATTTCGCAGCTCGGTGCGTTGGGTCGTTCTTGGCTCGGAGCTGCTCGGCACGCTCATACTCATGCTCCGTCAGGAAGAACTCGTACTCCTGGAGCTTCTTGCGCGCGTTCGCCGAGCCGTGGTACACCACAGCGTCCAGGTACGTCCAGTTCATGAACTCGCGCTGCCAGTGGCCGAGCGTCGAGAGCGGCGCGATGATCAGGTACGGGCCCGCGAGCTCCTCCGTGACCGCGAGATGGTTGATGTACGTCACAGTTTGCTGGGAACGAATAAAACAGACAGTGAGTTGATATCTAACAAACAAATAACAGGCAATCGATGATATGGGCGTGGATACTTACCACGGTCTTGCCCAGCCCCATCTCGTCTGCGAGCAGCGAGTTGCGGCTCTGGTACCAGTTGAACAGGATCCAGTTCACGCCCGTGAGCTGGTAGTCGCGCAGCTCAAACTGGTTGGCTTCTCGGAACGGCGGCGGGTTGGACGCCGAGTACCCACGGAACTTGATTTTCCGGTTCTTCTTACGCGACGTGGACACCGGTCGGTTAAAGCGCGCCACCGCACGCATGAGTCGGTCTTCGTAGACTTTGACGGCGGCGTCGTCGTCCACGTCGTCCTCACGCTCCCAGGTGAGCTCGTCGTACGCGAGCGACTTCCACTTAACGTAGAAGTAGCGCCACTTGGTCTCGCCCTCGTCGTCCGAGTCCATCGGCGAGAAGTCGTCCCCGGGGCGGTCCTGGATGTCGAGGATGCGGTCCACGATGCGGAACTCGGGGCTAAAGTACTCGTCACCGTACATGCTGCCGTTGAAAAGTCCCATGAGCTCCTTGTCGCGAAAGCGCTGGATCTTGCCCTTGGCGTTCTTGTCCACCTCCAACAGCGCCTTCTCGTTCTCCCAGCTCACGTGCAGGTGCGAGAGACCCTTCCACTGGACCAGGAAGCGCTCCTGGGTCTGCGAGACCTCGTTGATGTTAATGGGGGTGGACGCCGTCATGCCCGCCGTCGAGGGTTTCGCACGCGGGGTCGCTGATGCGGCCTTCTCAGCCGCAGGAGTGGTGGTAGCGGCGTCAGCACCACTGGCAGCGTCCTCCATAACGACATCGTCACCGTCCTTCTCCTCATTCTCTTCTGCCTTTTTTGCTGTAGCTGCTGCTGGCGGTTTGACCTCCTGGATCTCGTCGTCGTCCTCCTCCTCCAAAAAGATGGACATGTTCGTGAGGAAGCGCGTGTTCTTGTTATCGCAGATCCTGTTCCACTCCTTCAACGTGTGCACCTCGCGCGCGATCACCTTGCCGATCACGAACACGTTTTCGTCGTCGCTGTCGCGCGCCTTGCCGCCGGCTACCAAAAGCTCGCTCTCGCTCATGCGGAACTCGTCGTCCGAGTCCGTATCGTCGGAGCTCTTGGATTCCTTTGACTTCTTGGTGGCTTTCTTCTTGCCTTTGCCCTTGCCGTCCGTCCTGCGTGCTGGTTTCGTAGGCGCCTTCCGACCTCCAGTGCTCCGTTCACGACGCTGTTTGCATGCCAATCACAACGTTACTTGTCTGCTCAATTAACCAGCAATAGAGAAAATCAATAGACCACATACTGGCTTGGTGATGTATTCTAGACGGGGGTCCTCGTAGTCGTCGTCCAGACCAGCGAACGCAAGTGGGGTCTTTCGCGCGCGCGAGCTACGGCGGCGATTATCCGACGCGTCGTCCTCATCTGCTTCGTCCACGAGCTCCTCAACGACGTCGTCATCCGCTTCCTCTTCTTCCAACATCTGCACACAGGACGGTATTAAAAAAATTGCGCATATTCATTTTTCACCATTCTAACGATTCCAATGGACCCCACCTGCTCGTCAGTCTGCGGCTCGTACTCGTCCTCCTCGTCTGCTTTCTGGGCGCGTTTGCGCTTCTTCGCGACAGGTGCACTGCTCTCGTTTACATCTTCAGCGCTCTCGCTGTCGCCGTCCTCCTCTTCACCGTCATCATCAGCCGCCTCACCACCTTCGTCTTCGTCAATATTGTCGTGCTCAGAGGACGCGTACTCGACGGCTCGCCGCGTGCGGAGCTTTGGGCGGCTCTGTTTACATGATAATAAGACATTAATACAGGAGTGCTTGAGTTACCAGTGTCAACATCACCGCAGCAGCACAACCATAACAATTGCCTTACCAGCGCCGCGCTGGCGTCCGACTCGGAATCCGAGTCGTCGATCTCCACAATCGGCGGCGCAGTGTACTTGGTGGCGCGTTCCGAGCGGCGCGCGTCCTACAGGCAAGCGTTCAGCGAGACACATGCGTACTTTTAGCAACAGGCGTCATAGAGAGGGCGTGAGATCAGTCGGGAGCGCGCACCATCGTGCACTGCTGTTGCTGCAAGCGTTGGAGCTCTTCGTTCGTCTGCTTTTTCACGAAAAACAAAAAGTCAAGACTCGATGCTCTTATTTTGGTATATTTTGTCCATTTTTGCTGAAAAAGGGGGAAATCCAAACTATGCTGTTTGATAGGATTTGTTGGCGCGAATGAGTGGTTGGCGCCGCGCGCATATTTTTGAATGTGAAGAATTATATGAGAGCATTCGAGGTTGAACAGAGAAACAAGCGAATCCTACACTGCAGTGCAATCTGGAGGAAGTGTGCATGAAGGTGCTTTGCGCATGTATGGATGCAGCAGCATGCCCGTACTGGTAGATATTTGACCTACGTTTGAAAAGTTTGGGGGTCCGTGAAGTTGTTGTTGTTGTGTTTTTGATGCTATAATTTGGACAATCGTCGGATCGGTACAGTGGAAGGGATTCAAAACTCACACAAAGTACTTCAACAAACACTCGTCTCGAGTGACGCGAGACGATTTGCGAGCCACGGTAACAGCGACATTTCGCTTTTCAGGAAGAAAGTGGATACAGACACAATCAAAAACGTATTTAAGCAGAGCTAAACCCACCACAATAGAAGGCCGTTTTGGATGAGAGTGGGACCATTTGGGAGAGGTTTGAGAAGTTTGGGCAGTCAACTTGGCCGCCAAAACGCATGCTACGACGAACGCAGACACAAAGAGCCGCGGGAGGCGACGCACGGAGCCGACCTTGCGCGGCGGAATGGGACTTGTCATTGGTTAGGCGCCTACTCGTTAGAATCGAAACCCGCGGAGCCCAAAACCTCGGTCGAGAAAGGATGAAGAGAGTTGGGCCATTCAGTGGGACTTTGAACCCCTTTGACTTTGATGATGTGATTACCTTTCAGGGTTGTGTCTTAGATTGAAGTTATATGAGTTGCACCACAATCTAAGACACAATCTATCCGACTAAGTACGAAATAGATTGTGTCTGTATCCACTGTCTTTCAGGAAACTAGTCCGTGAAAACTACCATACGTCATAAAATGAACAACGCATTATACAAAATTAAAGAAAGTCAAGGGCTGAAATAAATTGAGAGACGGAGTACAATACAATACACCTTTGCCTGGCCAAATTGGGCAAAGCGGCATGCAATGTGAACCGACTGAAAAATACAAAACCAAAAAAAGCCAAAATTGAAATTTTCATTTTTTAGCAGCATGCAATGTGAACAAATGCGCAGCCAAAGCGGACAA
>JAASFY010000765.1:0-15944 GCA_023334035.1 Globisporangium okanoganense
AGAGAAGACCTGATGGGAACCAACCAGGCTCTATCCGATATGCATTCCTTCATTCCTCATTCGGCATTCGCCACGCTAACCAAACATAATAAGAATCCAAAAACTCGGTTGCCCAAGTGGTCTCTTTGGCGCGTTGAATCTGCGACATGTGAGTATTCCTCAAATGTAGCCATCCGGTGACTCAAAGTGTACCCATTTCCACAGATTTGTCTCACGCTCTCTCACACGTCACAAATTCGCTTTGCAGCGTCCAGCTGAAAGTCGCCAAAGCAGGAAACCGGAAATGCGACGAGGAACCCGCAGGGTCCCATTCTTAAGAACCCCATCGTCGCTCACTCCATTAGGGCGCTACATCAGGAGAGCCTGGGACCTGGCGGGGTCACGCACGTCAGGCTCACGCTTCGCCGAGCGCTTCGCCGAGAACTCCCAAGCGACTGCCTGCCTAACTTCCCAACCGTCGATTTCATTCTTCAATCAACCTCATTCCCTAATTATCGCACTGCCCAGCAGCCCACACGAAGCCATCGTCCTGAATACCAGCATGTGGACTACGAATCTCGCTCTGCTCGTCTGGCTTCTTCTCTGCGTCTGTGTCCAAGCTGCGCTAGCCGACCAGCAACAGCAGCAGCCCACGTTCGTCTACACGTTCGACCCCGCGTCTGCTGCGGGCATCTGCGGCACGATCCGCGTCACGTATGACTCGCCCGAGAGCTCGCGGGCGACGCTAAGTGCGGATCTCGACTTTGCGAGCGTGGACATCTCAGGCATCAAGAGCCTGGACGCGAACTGCTCGTCGCCGCCAGTCGAGTACCAGTGGCACATCCATACCAAGTGGAGCTTTCCGTCGCCCAGCACGTCGGCTTCGTTTGCGCGATGTGCCAAGACCGTGACGGGCAACCACTACGACCCGCTGCGAGCCTGTGGACCCAACTCTGAGTTTGCTGAGACGCCCGAGTGTGAGCCAAACACTCCAGTCTACGCCTGCACGCCAGTCAGGTATGCGGCCGACCCGCTCGTGTGTGAGAAAGGGGACCTCTCGGGCAAACTTGGCTCGCTCAAGGTGGACCAGAGCACCAAGCGAGTCGTGGGAACCTGGGTCGATGAACACTTTCCACTGGTGGTGGAGATCTCGCCCCAGTGGAACATCATTCTGCACGCCGTCTGTGGGAGTGCGACGCCGCGGGTGGCCTGTGCGCTGGCCCAGCGGATCGAGGCGACCGAAGCCCGCGCGTCATGCAACTGAGGCAGTGAATTTTTGGCTGCTGGGTTGCGAGTGTGAGCTCCGGCATTCATTCATTCACGAGAGCAAACAGACTGTCTGGACGTGTGTGAAGTACAGTCATGATGATGGCAGCACACGTTTAATACAACGACATACCATGAAGAACTCAACCACTCCGTGAACTCGATCAACTTACCCACCGTGTTCCACCTGTGGAGCACGGTCCACAGGGTTCCAAATGAAATCTGCTGAGCCATCAAATTCGCACTGACCCATCCACCATCAGTTTTCATACTAAAACACGCTTCTTCAGTGTTCTCCAGAAGTTACGAAACTCACGCTGGTTGGCGTCTTCTCGACAGCAGTGGGTGCCAAACGCAACCGCTTGCCATTGACAATACACAAGACCAGGAGGCCAGGCTCATTCTCAACTTTCCTTGCCTACTCCAGCCTTCCTTCCCCGTCAAAGATCTCTTCAAGATGCGTCTGTCTTCCTTTCCAGTCGCTATTGCGCTTCTCGCGCTCGCGAGCTCTGCGATCTCCAATGTCTCGGCGCAGTCGTACACGTACGCGTTCGCCTCGGCCACGTCGGCCGGTGTAAACGGCACGATCAAGGTCCAGTACGCGAACGCCACGAGCTCGAACGCGACGATCACGGCCGACCTGGATTTTACGAACGTCACGCTCACCGCGCTCACGGCGGCCGAGGCCACGTGCACGACCGCGCCCACCGAGTACACGTGGCACATCCACGTCAAGTGGCCCACGGACACGAATGTCTCCGCAGCCGCGTACACGCAGTGCTTGAATGCCGTCGTGGGCAACCACTACGACCCGCTAAAGGCCTGCGGCCCGGCCTCCGAGTACGTTGGGACAACCAACTGCACCACGGAGAAGACCGCGGCCTACTCGTGCACGGCTGCCGCATATGCTGCTAATGCGACCGCCTGCGAGAAGGGCGACCTGTCCGGCAAGCTCAGCAAGCTCACGGTCGGCTCGAACAAGAAGGCCACCGGGACGTGGACGGACGCCAACTACCCGCTCGTGGCTGAGAACACGGCCCAGTGGAACATCGTGCTCCACGCCGTGTGCGGCACCGCGACGCCACGCATGGCCTGCGCCGTGGGCAAGTTCACGGCCGCGGCTCCATCGACCACCGGGACAACCACCACCGCGCCCACGATGACGGTGCCAACGCCGAGTCCATCCAGCGCTGCTGGATCTGGCCGGAGCGCCGGCGCGCTCAACGGTGTGGTCGTGACCACGAGTCTGTTGGCACTGCTCGCCACCGTGCTCTAGGTAGAGAACGTCTCTGCTTCTCATCCCCACCCGCTGGTAGCTCACAGTGCATTCACGCTAGCTGTATAACCCGATCAATCCATTCACTGCTCCTTGAAGATTTCTGCTTATGATGACAACATGGCTACATTTTTGTTTTGTTTGCGTCAACATGGCTACATTTCACTCACGACATGGGTACACTTTGATAAATGGCTTCATACTGAACACAACCTGCTACCAGATCGCAAAGTGCTTCTCGACCACGCCAAACGCATTCTCAACGTCCACGTGAACACTGTCACCGTCCTCGGTCGTGAAGTGGACGTGCCCGTTGAACGTCCCAAACGGCTGGATGAAGTCGCTCTCCATGAGCAGCAGTTTCGTGTGGTCTTCGCGGCTGCCTCGCGGCGTGAACGTCAGGTTCACGAGCTCATTCTTCCTACAACACATAGCATATACACGTTAGCCGCACTCTACAACATCCCCAGCACGATAGCCATCATCATGATTTCAGACACATACAAGCCTGGAACAGACTGGATCCGCCACTCCTTTCGCACGGGGTCTTCTGGGACCGTGAACAGCACGCCTCGAAGCACAAACACACGGCCGTCGATCCAGATCGCGTTCTCCTGCGACTCGCCGTCAATGTCGTACACGTTTTTGCTCAGGTTGATGCCCACGGCGACCAATTTCGCGCTTGCACCCGTGTTACCATCGTTGTTATCGGCAGCTGAGGTTGTCTGAACGCGAGCCTGGAAGCTGGAAGACGCCCAGTTCCACTGTGTGCACCGCAGTGCGAGGCTGCGGGTCCAGTCGATCGCACCGAGAGCTGACTGGTCGCTGGCTAGGTCCACTGACACGTTGCCAACGCTGAACGAGCCTCGCACGGAACTGCCCGCGGCCTTGTGCACGTACGCTGGACGCATCGAGTCGTTGCCCAGTGGGAATAGAAGGACGAGCGCTTCTTCTCGCTTCATGCGGAGATCAGCTGTGAAGAGCCGAGCCTCACCGAGTGGTGCAATCTACAGTAGCTCACAATAGGGAAGTTCTCCGTCAAAGCCCATGCCTTCGTTCAAGAAAGCTCAATGTTATGGTATGTACTAAGTACCGTTGTGGTATTGGCTGTAATTCGCCACTCGCTCATGACTCGTTCGTAGCAAAAAGAGATCGATTCGGAGGAGAATGGAGCCTGCGAGGTCGTACATACCTGGAATCAATGGTAGGAGTTATCAGCACTTCTCCTATGAGTGACCCAGTGCAGTGGCTCATTGATTCCATACCGTGTCATCGATTGACGAGGCCGCGAATGAGAGCCCCAGACTCCCGGGAAGGCGAACTGAAGTCGCAAAGGCACCAATATGAGCTCGCCTATAGCCAGTACTGTGGTCTAGAGAATAAACGCAGCAGAAGTTCTACTCACCAGAGTACTCGAACTTGTCTCCACTGGGCGAGGTCTTGTCTACGACGTACAAGAACGCGTCGTTCGCGTATCCGAGCTGCACAACAATCACCACAGATGAAATAGCCATTCAACAACAAAATTACTATCGATTCCGTATAGGCGAACGGCTTGAATCGAAGCCAGCTTCACTCACATTGATGATCGCCACGCCGATGAAGTAGTCCTTGGTGTTGAACGAGCTGTAGTGCCACATCTTGGTCCGGAACGTGTTTGCTCTCCATGACGCCACTGAGCTCTGCGAGTCCGTATCGAACGTCACGTTCTCTACCGGCGTCTTCCATCTTCCAAACGCATAATGGCGAGCTTCACTACCATCCGCAGCGAAGACGCGGTTGTGGAGTCGTGAGCTCGCCAGGAGCTCAGCTGGGAAGAGACTCGCGTGCGTCGGCGACGGCTGCAGGTCCTGCTGCGAGGGCGAAAGGTACCCCATGAGCGCTGCGAGGCAGGCGACCAGCGCGATGGTTGCCGAGCGCGCGTTGAGCGAGAGCTGGTAGCGCGATTGCATTTCTTTCGGAGCTGGCTTCGTGCGAGAATGAGCAGTTCTCGGCATGTTTGAGTGGCATGACGAAGAGAAATAGACTCAGATTCACTGGACTCAGATTCACTTGACCCACATGGTGCTCCACATTGCAGATCTGGAGCACCCTGTGGGTAATACTCACTTCAAGCCAGACAAATTGTGCATGATGATCCCCTTTAGAAAAGAGAAAGAAGCAACACGACACCATGGTGCGTGACGACGAGCTCCGCCTGCTTCGTAATGTGTGTGGCTCTGTATGGCTCTAACAGGTCAATGCTGTTGCTGTCTATCATGTGTATATCTTGTAGGCCAACACGCTCGCGCCATACCTGACGGCGATCCGCCACTCGCTCGACGCCGCGCTCTGCCTGCGCAACTTCCCGTCGCAGGTCGTCGAGCGCCACAACAAGCCCGAGGTCGAGATCCGGTGCGTACCGCTGCTGCGTGTACCGTGTGTACACTCTCTGTGTGTATATGTGTACGGGGGTATGCTAATGGACGCATGGTGTGGACGCGTAGTCTGAGCAAGGAGCTGCTGCTGAACCCGATCCTGATCTGCCGCAACGAGACGGAGAAGTGCCTCATCGAGCCGTCGGTCAACTCGACACGCGTGAGCATCTGCATCAAGCAGGCGGACGAGATCGAGACGATCCTCTGCCACAAGTTCAACCGCTTCCTCATGCTGCGCGCCGAGCAGTTCGTCATCATGCGCCGCGTCGCCGTCGAGGTACCTACCGTGTGTGTTGTTTTGCTATCCGAACACGGCCGTCGCATTATTAATAATTGAGTTTTTTTTACTATTTACAATAGGGCTACGACATGAGCTTCCTAATCGTGCACACGCACCTGGAGAACATGTACAAGCACAAGCTCATCGACTTCATCATCACATTCATGGAGGACATCGACAAGGAGATCAGCGAAATGAAGATCTCGCTCAACGCGCGCGGCCGCATCGTCGCGACCGAGTTCATGAAGCAGTTCACGTAGAGCTCAGCGGCCTAGAAGCTCACACGCGCTGTCCATCTAATTAAGAAAAACAATGACACGACCAGGTGCGGATTTACCAGCCAAAGACCCAGTAATGCTACGTCAGTACCTGTTCACTGAGGACCACCACATATCCATGCGCTCCATGCTGCTCATGCGCTAATATGTTGATGGCTCATGCTGCTTGTGCGAATTTGTTAATAATACAATTGTGTCTAATTTATTTGACGAACACACACGCACACTGAAATGAATGTTTATCTAAAACTAATGCGTCGCCTACATGATGCTGCAATTCGTGTCCGGACGCTCGGGCTCGTCGCCGCAGGGCTGCAGCTTGCCGATGAAGCACTTGTCGAGCATCTTGCGCGCGTTCTTCGTGTGGAACTTCATGTCCTGCGTGCAATCCAGGCCGCCGGCCTTGCGCAGGATCGAGCGCGGGCCGCCCGGGTGCACGTCTAAAATGCCCGTGACGTCGAACACTTCGTGGTTTGCGACGAGCCAGCACGAGTCCCTCGTCTTGTGCAGCTTCACCTCGCAGAGACAGAGCTTTGGCACGCTCGAGCAGCGCAGGTCTGCGTCACTTTCGCTCACGTCCGTGTCAGTCAAGGGCGAGACTGGGTCTTGCTGCACCACCTTGGCATTCTCGAGGATCACGCTCTTGCCGCGACGCGGTGTCGTCACGCTGCTGCTGTTTATAGTATTGTTATTGATGTTGTTGTTGCTGCCAAAGCTGTCTTGGCGCAAACGTCGACGGCTGGGTGTCAGCGGCGTGTTCTTCGCGTCAATCGAGAAGAGCTCTTCCGCCGGGTTCTGCTGTGCGTACTCGTTGTCCAGTGGTCGACACGCGTCACGCGCACAGTCCGAGATGCTGTCCTGTCGCGGTCGGTGCTGTGCAACGTCCGGCGCTTCTTCGTAATCGACGACGATGCTCTTTGGCGGCTGGTCGAAGAGCCCATTTACAATGTCGTCGCTCGCGAGCTCCTCGAGGTCCAGCGCGCCCATGGCCCGGCCGATCGCGTTAAAGTCCAGGCAGCTGTCGTCGCAGTCGTTCCCGTTATTGCTGCTGCTCTCCGCCGGTTTCTTCATGCTGCTCAGGTTCGTGCGCTGCTTGCTCGAGCGCTTGGCGCGCATGCCGGGTAAGATGCGGCCGTCGTTGACACCGTCCACCTGGGTCATGCATTTCGGGTAGCACTGCCCCATACTCTCGTCCTCGTCGTCCTGTGCGCCAGCCGTGTCCTCGGCAACTGCTGCTGTCTCTGCGACCTTCTTGGGGCTCGTCACGCCCGAAAAGATCGTTTGTAATAGCTTATCGTCGTGGTCGTCGTATTCCCCCGTCGGCGCGGCTGTGGGCATCCCCACCAGCGGCGCAAGATTCACGCGCGGCAGAAGAGTCGCGGAATGTGGACGCGACGAAGATGGGGAGCTCCCTTTAATTACAGATTGCGGTCGAGACGGCGCGATTATTGTTGTCGTCTCTGCCGCCGCGCTGCTTTGTGCCGACGGCGTTGGCGCGGCCGAGCCATTGCTAGTGCTGCTAATAGTGTGCTGCTTCACGCACATGGTCGAGCGCGGATGGTGTTATCGTCGTGGGAGTGGCGCAGAACCAGATGTGAGCAATAACCAGCGACGTGGGCGTCCCGCACACACAAACGTGTGATGCTGGCGGTTGCTTTCTTTTCGAACCTGACTTGTCTGTCTGACTGCGTCATGAGGAGAGCGTGGCCCAGCGAAAGTTCGTGACGAGCGTGTAATTTACGTGAATCTCCCTCTCTCTTTCGCCAGAAATCCGTGCGATTATCATAATAATTGGTGATAATTAGGAAATAGAATGCTGAGATGTGATAAGCCTTTTACAAATGATTTGATTTCGCAAACATATCAGGAGGACAACTTTGCTGAATATTAGAAAAAAGAAGAAATAGCCAATCAGAGATGGAGAGTATATTAGGCATTTAAAATACACGTAATCAAGCCAGCCATTTTCCGGCGCATATTATCTTGGGGAGGATTTGAGTATCAGCAGCTCCTCCAAATCACCAACACGTCATCGTTTATCATCTAAAATAGGTAGAACGGAATCTGCGATGTCATTTGTCGCTTGCTTTATCCGGCGTGCGTCGTCACACGTATACCAGCCACTTCATTCTGGAAGCTCCGCCACAAGATTTGAGACCATACTTAAAAAACGCTTTTTGGGTCAACAAGTCTTGAAAAGTGAACACCGGCATCCGGTTACCGGAATACACATCAAGCACAGATCTCCCTCCAACAGCCGGGCCCCTCTTTTTGATCATATATAAGAGGCTATGTAAAAGGCAAGGATTCTATAACAGAAAGCACTAATGAACTTTCTCGTTTCGCTAGTCGTTTATGCAAATACTACGGCACGGCTGTAAGAGGGAGATCTGTATACGAAGTATACTCCGACGGTTACAAAGACGTGGGCCTTGAGACAGAAGCTGGCGTTTCAGCTGGGTCTGGCTTCTACCTTCATCGATTGGCCTGCGAAGAGACAATGGCGTGTGGCTGATGGATATTTGGAGCGTAAAATACCTGGAATCATTTATGAAAAGAACATAAAAACTTGGTTTTTCTTTCCTCCTCTCCAAAAAGGAGTCCAAGGATGAAGAGCTCCTTGATGCGCTCGCTACTGCGCCACCACTGGGAGTGCGTGGGCCATCAGCACGCGCGTGGTGGGCATCGGCAACAACGTGTTCGCTGAGATCTCGCTGCTGGCGGCACAGCACGGTGCCGTGAACCTCAGCCAGGGCTTCCCGTCTTTCCAGACCCCCGAGTACGTTGCGCTTGTTATGCTGCTGTGGGCGTATAGCTACGCGTACAGCTCGTGCGTACTAACGCAAGTGTGCTCGCTGTGACTCTCCCTATATGTAGTTTCGTGAAGCAGGCTGCGATCGACGCGATCAACGCGGACCACAACCAGTACACGCGTCCGGGCGGCCAGGTGGAGTACGTCAAAATGCTCGCGGAGATGTACTCGCCGCTCTTTCAGCGAGAGCTGGACCCGATGACCAACATCGTGACCTTCAACTGCGCGCAGGAGGGCATCGCGACGATCATGGTCGCGCTGTTGGAGCCCGTACGGCACTCGCTTTGCTTGCTGTTGTTATCTATCATTACTCCCAACCAACGCTTGATTTATTTTACTTTAGGGCGACGAGGTGGTGACGTTCGAGCCGTACTTTGACGCGTACAAGACCGTGTCGACGCTGCTGGGCATCACGACCGTGAGCATCCCCTTCGAGCTCTCGCCCAAGAAGCACAAGGAGTTCCAGAGCAGCAGCACCACGAGCTCTCCGTTCTCGTCGCGCGACTTCCGCATCGACTTGGTCAAGCTCGACGCGCCCATCACGAGCAAGACCAAGATGATCGTGCTCAACACGCCGCACAACCCGATGGGCAAGGTCTTCAGCAAACACGAGCTGGAGCAGATCGCACACATGCTGCGCAAGCACCCGCACGTGATGGATCTTGAAAAGTCGCATGCTTGTTGAAGTTGCACAGATGCAATCACTCCCAAGCCATAGCGGACCACGCGGTCTTTAAGCGGCAGCAGCTTCCAGATGTCCACGTATGCACGCTGCAACCTGAAGCACTGCAGGTGGCCCTTCAACGCTCTGGGAGAAGCTGCTTTGCCACGTGTGCGGCCTCTGGGTCTGCCGCGCGTGCTCGAGCTGCACGTGACCTACTTCATCCGCGCCTATGCGGACTGCTTGAATATAATGAACAAGTGGGTCGGACTCGGACCTGCTCACGGAGTCTCGCCCTGGGTCGTGCACAGCTCGCGCTGCACTTTTGGCCGACAGAAAAGGTCCAGCACGCTCTGTTCTATGAGTGTCGCAAGAGCATTCTCGTCCTCGGAGGCCGCTGTCGCCTTGGACGACGACGCAGCAGCGGTTCGCCGTGGCATTTTATTGAGGTCTTCAATGTTGGCTGTAGCGGCGCCGCTTCGCTGGTTGACCTTCCAAAATGGCTACATTTAGTGTAGCCTTATAGCCACACTATTCATGATTATTTATGTAAATATGCTCTACTATATAGTCTATTTATGCAAATAATGATTTAGTGAAGACCCACAATCACTTGGTTACGGGGTACGCTTCATTTTCGTAACCACGAAAGCTTTTGAGCCACTCACTTTTCACTCAAAGAAACGCAATTGGGGCACTCGACGAGCTCCGAAGACTCATCACCGGCACCTCTCTCTATCGACAATGGTCCGCGCGTTCACCCTTAGCGGCCGCAACGCGCTGCTGCGCATGAAGCTCACGCCGTCATCCTACGTGCGCGCCATGAGCACCTACAAGCCCGACATCGAGGCTGTGAAGAAGCTGCGCCAGGCCTCGGAGGCGCCGCTCAAGGACGTCAAGAACGCGCTCGTGGCCACGAGCGGCGACTTCCCAGCCGCGTTCGAGTGGCTGCGCAAGAAGGGCATTGCGCGTGCGAGCGCCAAGGCCGGCCGCACCACCGCCGAGGGCCTCATCGGCGTGCACGTGAGCGGCAACGTCGGCGCCATGGTCGAGATCAACAGCGAGACGGACTTTGTCGCCATGAACGACAAGTTCCAGGACCTCGTCCGGGAGATCTCGACGTCACTCGCGCTTTCGAGCGACGTGGGCAACGCTGAGCTCGTCGGTGAATCGCTAGGCGCCTTCGTCGTGCCAGGTGAGAACGCCATGACGGTCGCGGAGAAGGTGCCGGAGCTCGTGGGTAAGGTGGGCGAGAACGTGGTCGCGCGTCGTGCCGTCAAGTTCCAGCTGGAGGAAGGCTCTATCTGCAGCTACCTGCACAACGTGACTGCGCCTGGCATTGGCCGTGCTGGTGCGCTCGTGGCACTCTCGTACCCGTCTGCTGGTGTCACGGACGCGCAGGTGCAGGAGATCCAGACGCTGGGCCACCGTTTGGCCATGCACATCGTGGCCGCCAAGCCAAAGTACCTCTCGCGCGAGGTCGTGCCCGAGGCTCTGATCGCCAAGGAGCGCGCGTTCCTGAGCGAGCAGGTGGCCGGCTCGGGAAAGCCCGCGCACATCGTGGAAAAGATGACCGAGGGCCGCTTGAGCAAGTTCTTCGCCGAGTTCACGCTGCTGGAGCAGGACCATTTCATCGAGGAGGGCAACCCGAAGGTCGGCGCCTTCGTCGAGGGCGCGGCCAAGAAGATCGGCGTGCCTGACCTCGCTGTCGCCGCCTACCAGCGCTACGAGGTGGGCGAGGACAAGGACGAGGCCACCGCGTCCGCCTAGGCCCAAGTCGTTTCGTAGTACAGTCATCACAACACACAAGCAGCCATAGTAACGTCGTTGCTATCTTATAGACACTGAATAAACAGCAAATCTCATTGCCATCGACCACACCACCAGGGCTGCGCATAAATAAATTGACAAAACAATTATTGCAATAAATGCTGAGAAATAATTTATTTGTCTACGGCGCACTGGCGCAAATAATTACGTATTTATTGTTTGTCCAGTTCTCAATAATGTATTGTTTTATATTTCACGGACAGTTTCGTGGTTCAAGCTCTTATACATCGAGCTTGAGCTTGGCATTCCGAGTAAATTAGTTATTTTGCTGTCATGTATCCTCAAATTATTTATATTGTCTGTCACTCACGACAAAAAATGATTATTTCTTTTTCGATGCCCCCTCAAATAAATTAAAATACAATAATTCGCAGCCCTGCACACCACTACAGCCATTCAGCTCTTATCAATACCACTAACGTTAGCGTAATGGACACAAGCGCAAGACGCGCACGGATATGGTGAATGCAAGACTGCAAGTTACTTTTCATCAGCAAATAGCTACAGTATCATCTAAATGATTGTCACGACGCCAGCAATGGAACACAATGAGGTTGTCCAGTGACCGGTGGTCGCGTCTCTTGAGGCATTGTATTTAGTACATGAAGACGGGGTTGTCGACGGTGATGACGCGCTTCTCGCTCTCGAGCGCCTCGCGGATGGGCTTCGGTACGCCGAAGAGGCCCAGGTGGCTGATGCCGTCGTAGAACTTGAGCGGCTGGTGCGGGATGCGCGTCGCCACGATCGCGTCGGTCTCGTCGATCGCGCGCGAGCGTACGGCCTTGACCTCCTGCTCGCCGCCCGCGTGGTTGGTGGCCATCGTGAAGGCCCAGACGCAGCCGAAGGACGGGATGTCGATCGTGTAGGGCAGCACCGTGTTGAACGCCGTCTTGAGCGTGCTGTAGATGGCCGAGAAGCACTCATCCCAGTTGTAGAGCGCGCCTGGGCCGGACTGCGTGACGAAGTAGCCGTCCTTGTTGAGCTTCGTGACCGCGAACTTGTAGAACTCCTCCGTGTAGAGCACGTAGCCGGGGCCGGCCTCGATCGGGTCGGCGATGTCCATGATGATCACGTCAAACGTGCCGTCGTACTGCTTGAGGAACGCGTGCGCGTCCGTGTAGTGCACCTCGAGGCGCGGGTCCTCGAAGGCGCCGTCGGCCCACTCGGGCATCTCCTTGCGGCATAAGTTGCACACCATCTCATCGATGTCAACCATCACGACCTTCTCCACCGACGCGTGCTTGAGCACCTCGCGCGCGGTCGCGAACTCGCCGCCGCCGCCGATGTACACGGTCTTCGGGTTCGGGTGCGCCATGAGCGCCGGGTGCACGAGCGACTCGTGGTACACGGCTTCGTCCATCTTGGCCGACTGCGTCTTGCCGTCGAGCACGAGCGTCTTGCCGAACGAGTGCGTCTCAATGATTTGCATCGTCTGGAACTCGGACTGCGCCTCGAACGTCACCTTCTTGAGCGTCGTGGACAGGTACAGGTCCTCGGTCAACGCCTCCTTGTACCAGAACGAGCGCTCCATGGGCGCGATCGTGGACGCCGCGGCGGCGGTCGCGCGGTCAGCAGCGGCAAGCGAAGAGGCCATTGTTGTTGCTGTGTGTGTGGTGATAGTGATGCACGGACGATTGGGCCAAACGGCGAATGCTCTCAAGCACGACGGTGACTGACGGGTGGGTGGATGGAAGGATGCACCAAAGGATACGGACGCAAAGGCGGACTTGTTGTTTGCGGCGCGGCTACCGTCGCAGCCAGCAGTTATACGGCCGATTCCAAGCAACCAGCAGCCAGCAGTTTGGTTCTAGCCGAAAATAGATTAGATCCAGGTACCGAAAATGGTTTTATTTCGGGTTTCAAAAATTTCATGGTCATTTCTACATCAGGGAAGTGAGACCGTGGTTAGTTTGGGTTGATTGGTATCTGCGACGTGTGGCTGCGCAGCTCCTTGTGATGCTGCTGGGGCAATGCTGCAAAGCGGCGGATGATGTTCGCTTGAGGAAGCTGTGGACACGTCAGTGCTGCTGCTGCTGCTGTTACGACGGTGGCCGATGTGTGCGCTGGCGATCTTGTAGAAGTCCAGGCGGCGCAGCAGCATGTACGCGACGCGCAAGAGCTGCAGCGAATCTTTCTGTTGTAGGTCCAGCACAAGACACACAATGGCATTAACATCTATGTGTCAGCCATTTCAATCGACAATGAGAATGATCCCGTACCTCTAGAGCAGCTCCAACTGTGAACAGATCCAGGCCGAGCAGCAAACTCGTTCCAAAGTCGCACTCGTCGTTGGCAATCGTAGCACGCGTGATCAGTCCGCTGAGCGTCTTCCGGGAAGTCGCATTACCGTCCTGCACTTGCTTCAGCAGTGCAGCGAGTTGCTCTCCAACGACAGGCAATTCGCGAAAGCCCGTCTGCTTCTTTGCGTTGTATGGCACGACAATGCCCAGCTGGTGCAGCGAGGGCGCAGTCGCTTGGCTCGCTCGCTTGCGTCTCAATGTCGCTGGCGTCACGCGCCATGGAATCTTTTTCGAGCGTATATACGCATCGACTTTGGCGGATAGCGCATTCAAGTCTGCATGTGCGGTGTTCTTGGCGCTTTGCTCCTTGATGCGCGCGTTGAGCACGTAGAAGAGACTGGATCCAGCGACGCTGAAAGCGCACTTCGAGCTGTCTTCTGCAAACACGATATACTCTGGCGTCTGCTCAGGGGAGTCTCTGTAGTAATTACACAATGCAAGCAAGTTTAGAAATTGGTCATAGGACAGATGGTATGTGCAAAGACAAGCTCAGCAAATTCGATACCTGAAATACCCCCAGTGTGCGTCGTTGCTGTTGCTCGCTGCGTCTCTCAATACAGTTGTCACCTCTGGTGGATCAAAGAAGTATCGGCCGTGCAAGAAAAGCGGTATGTCAAAGCTCACGTCCGCTTTCTTGTCGCCATCGCGAGCCTTAGCTTCAATATCAAGCAGATCAAAGAGTCCGCACAGCCGGATGCCCAGCGTGTCAACAAGCGCATCTGCATGTAAATCAATCCGTGAGTCCTCCATACATATTGCATCAGCCAAGCACCTCCATGATATGTCGTCTTACCAAGCGGGTGATCCTTTGAAATGGAGTGAGCGAGCTCAAAGAGGTCGTAAAAGTCGTCGCTGACGCGCGCGAGGCACTTTGTGCGCAAAAAGTCGTTCCACTGCGCACGCTGCTCCTGTGAGAAGAGCGAGTGCACCCACATTGGACCAGCGCCACTGACTGGTGCGTCAGCAACGACCGTGCCAGCATCAAAGTCCTCCTCGTCACCTGACGATAATGAGGACGAGGAGGGCGACGCTCGAGTGGCGATCGCAGTGCGCTTGCTCTTCTTGTTGCTGTTCGTCGTTGCTGCTACCGCTTCGGCGACTTTAGCAGGTGAACGGGCGCGTTTATTGCCATCGGGGGCCTCGTCGGCGTCGGCGTCGCCGTCGTGCTTGCGCACTGCGCGCGTCGACCTGCGCATGGCTCTCGTCGTTTTGGCACTGCACGGCTTGTCCAATTGCGTTTTCCCGCCAAAGTGAATATAAATACCTCTTTAAAATCGTATTGGTAATTTTACACCACCTGTATGGTTTATAAGAGGATTTACGCATTAGCCAAGGTGATCGTCGAGATCAGAAACGGATTCACGTCACGCCACAGACTCCAAGCTGAGCAGCTCACATGCCACGGCGAACCGCTGCTGCGTCGTCGTCCAAGGCGACAGTGGCCTCCGAGGACGAGAATGCTCTTGCGACACTCACAGAACAAAGCGTGCTGGACCTTTTCTGCAAGAGCGTGCGCTCCAACGAGCACTGGCGGCCGTCCAAGTCGCTCGCCCGGTGCCTCGGCGTGCCGTTCGCGCGCCTGCTGCTCACTTCGCGCAAGGAGGACGCGACCAACCTCGTGTGGACGACCGTGCTGGTGCTGAGCTACTGCGCCACGACGCTCGCGGACCACCATGAGCGCTGGTACGAGGTGGGCGACGCCGCGAGCGCCTGGCTCGCCACGCAGATGCACTTTGTGGAGCACCGCGAGGACCTCGTGCGCAGCGCATGTTCGCTGTTGGGCCTCCGCGACGCGTCTTCACTGCTAAAGACGCTCTTCGCCGAGCCAAAGGACGAAGATTTGCTGACCACGGAGGCCGCCTGGCTGGGCGACTGGAAGCAGTTCTACCTACAGGAGCCGCCGTACAGTCCGTATTACTGGAACGAGCGCACGAACCAGAGCACGTGGCGGAATCCGATCGAGACGGCCCAGCAGCAGCAGCACGAGCTTCTCGAGAACAAGAGACGGAAACAAGAGCTTCTGGCAAAAATTATCCCGCAGCGACTGAAAATCAATCGAGACCGAGTGAAAGAGCAGTCGGAGTCACTTCGCTTCTGTGACGAGTGTGAAGCTCAGGAAGTAGCTGCTCAGGTGCTCTGTCTGGACTGCGGATCAAAGTTCTTTTGCAATGGCTGCTGCGACAAAATCCACTGCGAAAGACTAAAACTGAGTCACTGCGAGACGGGCTTCCGCTTCATCGAGAGCTTTGGTGGCAACGGCTTTCCCAGCAGCAGGACCAAAAGTGATACATTCGCTCTGCCTGCAGCACCGAAAGCCCATAGTGAGGTGGTTCAGGAGACCGCATGAGAGACTTGTGTCTTCAGCAGATTTTAAGCGGCGCCGTCCACTTGCCCTGCTAACGACGACCAAGAGCCGAGATGAACAGATCCATCTTCATATGTGTATCAAGCGGATGGGCACACACTCGACGTCGAGTGAGTCGATGGCGTCACGGTTGGTTCACGCGAGACGGGACGCTTGGACCCTTCTCGTGGCAGAGGGGGGGCGCGATCAATCGCCGAGTCCCAGAGCGCTGCAGAGATGACTGGTGACCGAGAGAAGAGCCACGCGAGCCTGTTTGCTCATGACCACTCGTCCAGTGATCATTACGACGAGGACGCCACCATGGCGAAGAGCAAGATCAGCGATCTCTTTACGAGCCTAAACGCCCAGGAAGAGCGGCAGCTGGTCGACCGGCTGCGCGAGATCGGACTGGACCAGTACGTCGAGCTGCCGCAGATCGTGGTCATGGGCGACACGTCCAGCGGCAAGTCGTCGCTGCTGTCGGCGCTTTCGGGGGTCTCG
>JAASFY010000766.1:0-15911 GCA_023334035.1 Globisporangium okanoganense
GCGCGCGCCAAAGTGAAAAGCAAACACCCAAAACTGGAGGCATTTTAATTGGACAAAACAATGATTATCTGCCAGTAATATACTGCTATATGAATTGATTATGGTCAATCTTGATCGTGCACACATTATTTTGAAAAGCCGCTTTTGGGCGGATGCACACATTTTTGTGAAACGGAGTAGTATGTTTACTTAGATATGATGTGTTGTTTTATTATCTTCTAACGTCGCGCACATGGCCAGAGCCACCATTTGTCTTCCACCATTTTTATGATCATGTTCATATAGATGAAAAATGGTTCTACATTGACATGGACCGTAAAACGTTTTACATCACCGACAACGAAGAGATTCCTCACCGAGTAGCGCACAGCAAGCGCTTCATGACGAAAGTCATGTTTGTGGTAGCTGTCGTGCGACCACGATTCGACTTAACAAGATACAAGTGGTTCGACGGTCGCATTGGACTTTGGCCGTGCGCGGAGACACAAATTGCGAAACGAAACTAAAAAATCGATCGAAGGGAGCGCTGGTCACCATGCCAGTCACCATTGACAGGCCATAAGCGCGCGACATGCTGATCGACAACATCATCCCTGCAATCAAGGCGTGTGGTCAGGTAAAGCCTTGTTTCTCATTTTCCTAGTCTTTTGAAATTTACAATCTTTTTTACAGCTAACATTTCGACATTGCGCGTTTGTTTTAAGCGCAACAAGCCAATTTTCATCCAACAGGACAACGCTGGTTCTCACTGCCTTCTCAACGATGCCGCAGTCGCCGAGGCAGGCAAGCAAGATGGCTGGAACGTCTCCCTGATGTCCCAGCCGCCAAACAGCCCGAACCTCAACGTCTTGGACTTGGGGTTCTTTTCCAGTATCCAGGCGCTATAGCAAACGAAGCAAATCAGCAATATTGACGAACTGATCGACGCGGTGCAGGCCTTGTACGCAGAGTTCGACTTCATCAAGCTGGGCAATGTGTTTCTCACGCTCATGAGCGTGATGGAACTGATCTTGGCTAAGGGGAGGGGACCGATACTCTATTCCTCACAGCAAGAAGCATCAGCACCGACAAAAAGATGAGAAGCTTATTACTTTAGAGTGTTGTAGTGAGGCGATGTGCATTGGCAGCCTCGCCAAGTATCTTGACGTTCTGATGTTCATGCGATTTGGGTCAATAAGTTCAATGTCAATTTTGGGTACATGATAATCACTAATTTAGGAATTGTAAGCAAAAAAAATCATTGGCCAATATATAGTCCAATTCTGACCAATGTAATGCAGAACCCTTTCAAATATGATGATGATTTTGTAGGAAGGCTGTGTGGGTTTCGTTAGCGTCCCAATAAGCAGCGGATAATACAGACATGGAGAAGATTACAAGAAATCGAATCGTGTGCTGCAAGTTCTTTTTGGACCAGTTTTGTCTTCAAACCGGTACGCTGAGGTTTCCCTGTCAAATTCGATAGGACAAAAGCATTGATAAAGAGGCGGGAAACGACAGACAATCGAACAGCGTTTCTTGAGGGAAACCCCTAACCACAACGGCTCTTTTGGTCCAATCCACACACTCCAATTCGCACTGGTTGCTTTGGGCGACATGATTAAGCAGTGTTGCACAAATTATTTCCGGACAGAGTAGTAACGGTTATGGCACGCGGAACTAAGTCTCAGTTCCGCCTGGCGAGCTTGTAGACCCCGCCCTGTCTCGCAGCCACCCGTCTTGTTGCGTCGTCGCTCGGCTTAGCCACTCGACGCTAAACGTACCCCCTCAATGAATTTCTTAAGCTGCTCTGTTGCAATACCGCAAGTGTGTCTTCTCATAACCGACTAATCCTATAACATTTTGCATTGAAAGTTAAAGCAATTTGTTCACCAAACTATACACTGTGCTGACACATCCCGCTATTGTTTACTTACTGGATGAACTTGGCGCCAAGGTTCCATGCGATGAACGCGTACACTTCCGAATTCTCCTCGATCGTCTTGGCCAGGGGCTTGCCCGCGCCGTGGCCCGACTTGGTGTCGATGCGGATGATCAGCGGGTTCTTCTGCGACGGCGCGTTGCCCAGCTGGTGCTGCAGCTCGGCGATGAGCTTGTACGAGTGCAGTGGCACGACACGGTCGTCGTGGTCGCCAGTCGTGAGCAGCACCGACGGGAAGCCGCCGTTCGTTAGGCGCTGGATGACTTCGCTATCGGCGTGCGGCACGTTGTGCACGGGCGAGTACTTGAGCAGGTACTGGAAGTCCTCGGCGACGTCCGGGTCACCGTAGTCCGTGCGCCACGCGTGGCCGATCGTGAACTTGTGGAACCGGAGCATGTCCATCACGCCCACCGCGCCGACAGCGCAGCGGTACAGGTCTGGGCGCTGGTTGCTGGTCGCAGCGACGAGGAGACCGCCGTTCGAGCCGCCGTGGATCGCGATCTTCGACGCGTTCGTGTAACCTTCCTTGATGAGGTACTCGGCCGCGGTGTGGAAATCGTCAAAGACGTTCTGCTTCTTGAAGAGCATGCCGTCCTGGTGCCAGTCCTCACCATATTCGCCACCGCCACGGAGGTTCGGGAGCGCGAGCACGCCGCCAAAGTGCTGCACAAACACCAGGCGAGCCACGCTAAACGCGGGGCTGAGCGAGATGTTGAAGCCGCCGTAGCCGTACAGGTACACTGGCAGCTCGCCGTTGAGAGGCGAGCTCTTGCTCTTGACGATGAACATGGGGATCTTCGTGCCGTCCGTCGACGGATAGAACACCTGCTTCGCCTCAAACAGGCTGGGGTCGAAGCCCTTGACCTTGGTCTCACGGAAGAGCTCGCCGTTGGTCTTGCCGTTGCTCAGGTCGAAGCGCAGGATCGAGCCTGGGTACAGGAACGAGACGAAGTGGATGAAGAGCTCCGACTCGGAGCGCTTGCTCGAGACGCCCACAGTGCCCACCGACGGCAATTGGATCTCGTACTGGAACACGCCGTTCAGGTCGTACACATGCAGCACGTGCACGACATCCTTGAGCAGCTGCAGAACGAGCAGATCGCCCGCGACTGGGTACACGCCCACGAGCACGATCTTGTCCGCCTGTTCAGGGATCACTTCTTCCCAGGCAACAGGGTCGACGGTGGAGATGTCCGCACGCATCACGCGCTCACGAGGGGCGTCCTTGTTCGTCTGGAAGTAGTACGCGTCGCCCTGGTTCAAGATGTAGCTGAACGCGGCGTCCATGTCGTCGACCAGCTTGCGCACAGCGATGAAATCCTTCGATGACGACGCCAGGAACGCGTCAAAGTCGCTCAGGTCCGCCAAGTGAACCATGTTGGCGTTCTTGCAGCCATCGTTGAGCGAGATGATGAGCTTCTTGCCGTCGTCCGAGACTTCGGCGGTGATCGAGTGCGACGGCTCCGCAGGGTATGCGTACACGAGCTTGTCCTGCGACTGTGGCGTGTGGAGCGCGTGGAACCAGAGCTGGTGGTTCAAGTTCGCGTCGGTCTCCGTGCCGCGCTTCGAGTTCTCCTCGTCGTCAGCGGCCTTCGCGAGGTTCTCTGGTGGCGGGTAGCGCGAGTAAAAGAAGCCCTTGTCGTCGTGGGTCCACGCGATCGCGCTGAACTTGACCCACTCGACCGTGTCTTCGAGCACCTTGTTGTCGTCGTGGACCGCGAGCACCTTGATCGTCTGCCAGTCCGAGCCGCCGCGCGAGATGCCATGCGCAAAGTAGAGCTTGCCGTCGTTGAGCTTGGCCTCCGAGAACGCGCTGCTCGAGAGCGCGGCCGTGCCGTCGGTCGAGAGTAGGTTCGGGTCCAGCAGCACACGCGGCTCGCTCTCGAGCGTGTCCTGGATGTAGTACACGTACTGGTTCTGCAGGCCGTCGTTCTTGGCGAAGACGTACTTGCCGCCGTACTTCTTCGGCGCCGAGTACTTTTCGTAGTTGAAAAGCTCGGTCATGCGCGCCTTGGTCTCCTCAACGTACGGCACCTGGTCAAAGACCTTCTGCGTGACCGCGTTTTGTGCCTCGACGAACGCCTTGGTCTCTGCGCTGTCCGGATCTTCGAGCCAACGGTACGGGTCCGCGACGCGCACGCCGTGCAACTCTTCGACAAAGTCCGAGCGCTTCACTGCCGGGTATGCGATCGCACTGCTGCCGGTCACGCCCACCATCTTCGTCTTCTGGTTTTCTTCTTGGTCTTCGGCTTGGTCTTCGGCTTGCGGGCTTGGGCGCAAATTGAAGAATGGCATTGCATTTTTGCTCTTTGTGATGTGTGTGATTCCGGATTATTGAGCCATCTGCTCAGCGCATCACCTTTTTTTTTTCTTGCTGGCATGCGTATTTCTTTAAATTGGACGTTTAGCTTGGGATTTGTATGTCACATTCTAGGGTGACATATGAAAAAAGGGTCGACGAATGCAGGTCTTGCTTTTAGAACTGACCAATCAGAGATGAACACGAAACTGTGAACGAACAAATCCACACTTTTGGTACCGGTATAAGATAAAGCACGGCACAGTACCTGATAAAGCAACCATGATTGGCAATCAGCTGACGTCCTGGACCTGCAAGGACCTGCAACACATTGGACGCGTGTTCACAGTAACTCTCGCGCCCTTTGAAGCAGTCGACTCGGTGAAAGCGAGCAGACGGCCAAGATGAAAATCCCTCTTGGCGTGCAACCTGACATGCCCACCATCTTCAAATATTTGGAGTAAACAAATACTTGGAGCAAAAGCTCGAGCCGTCAGGCAACGGCGCACGCCAATGGCAAGCAGCAACAAAAGAAACGCCGCCCAGGAATCCTGTAAGTAGCTTCTCTGCTTCTCCTTGACGATCTGTGGCAATGTTTCTTTGCTGATTTGTTGCAACGTGCAGTCTACGTTGAGCTGGTGTTGTCAATATTAGACATTTAGTGTGAGATTTGTATGTAATATTCTAATAGAGTGTGGGTTTTTATCTTGAAGTTCGAGAAAAAACTGATGGGTACAAAAAGGTCGACGAATGCAAAATCGTCCGCAGTTGATCAGCCAGAGCTTGCTGGTCCGCAAGCACGCGAACGACGCGGTTGCGTTCATTTTAACAGCAAGAAAAAAAAGAATTTGGATTCACCGCTTAGCAGTGTGTCAACGTTCAAGAATGGGCTAGCATAACTGAACATACTAATAAATCATACGACAGTCCGACATTAAAATCACCTTTGATTAAAGTCTGCCAAGTCTCGCTCGAGATTCAAATCGAGTACTGATCTGTCGCTCGCTCCCTGCCTCTATCGATTGCTTACTGCTGCTGCTGATTTTTGTTCCACGCGACAACGTCGTCATAGCGGATGTCGCCTCCGAAAATGTCGAGCGCACTGCCGATCGAGAGATCCACCTGTTGATTTATATACACAGAGATTTCGTCAGCTGCTGTTATGCAACAGAGTTGGAATGATTCACCAACCAGCCCCAAAGCAACGAACACGCACCTTGCCCTTGCCGATGCGCTTGACGAAGTCCAGGTCGGCCTGAACAACCATCGGAATAACAACGACGTGATTAGAAAATTAGATAAAACGCTCGAGCTTGATTGAATTTCGTACCAAGGAGCTGGCGCCGCCGGCGTACGTGACTGGGATCGGACTCCACGCTGCAAGCAGCTCCACGAGCTCTTGCTGTTAAAATGCACAAGTATGAATAAATAAATTGGAGAAATAACCCGCACAACCATGGCCAACTCCTGTTAAATAAACATATAATTAATACCTGGATGCCGCAGCGCTTGCCCTCAACGTCGACGGCGTGCACCAGGAACTCGTCGCAGTACTCGGCGAGCTTGTGGAACAGGCTTTCACTGCATCGGCAAGTACAATATTCAGTCAAATTTCCACATAAATATAACAATAATAATAATAATAGTGCTGGGCATACTTAATCGAGGTGGTCGTGAATTTTTGCCACCGGTCCGTCATGACATAGAACTTGCCGTCGTCGGCGCGCTTGCGGCAGCTCAGATCTAGCACCTGTCTCACAATAATAATAATATGCAGCTCATTATTAGCATAATTCACACATAATTCAATAAAAAAAACACCACGCATTTTCGACGAATAGAAGCTTACGAGGTGCTCTTTGCCGACGAGGTCCTTGAGGCTCGTGAGGCGCTCAAAGTCGATCTGGCCGTCGCGGAACACGTACGAAGTCACGATCACGTGGCTCGCGCCGTTCGCCACGTAGAACTCGCAGTTGTCCGCGTTAATCCCGCCTTTCAATAGCCACAGCACACATCCATACGAGTCGTTATATACACGTTATGTGACGTAATGTAATAAATGCACACCACACAAACTAATTGCTAGATAAATAAATAAATACCAACCTCCGACTTGCAGGCCGCCTGGGTACGCGCGCAGCGCCTCAAGTGCCGCCTGTGTGTTGGCCTCCGAAGCGCCGAGCATGATTACGTGGCCGCCCGTGAGCGCGTCACGCTTGTACATCCTGCCAGGTGGTACACACCCACCACGATAGAGTTTTCAGCACAGCACAGCACAGCCAAGGCGAAAAATGACGGCAGGGACTTGTATCATAAAATACAAAGAAAGCAACGGACGTACTGCGCGAACTCGCCCGCGGACTGCGTGGCCACAAAGTTGGTCACGGGCGCGTCCTGTCCGTCTGTGAGCGTGGAGCCCACGATCTGCTTCACCTCGCCCGCGTGGATGTCGATGCACGGGCGGAAGCGCATCACAGTCATCGTCGCCATGGCCATCCGGACGTGGCGATTGCTTTTTGGCTGCCGATTTATTGACGTCGTCACCCTTTCACCCACCTCAATTCAAATTCGGTTATCGTGTTATACAAGGTGTGGGTTATTGGGTTTTCAAACAGTTTTTTTCGCGCGCTTTTTATTTTTATTTTATTTTGGGAGAAGGACCAAGAGCGAGCAAGCAGCATCAATTCGCTGGGCGCTGCTGACCTGTACTAACTGGAAGTAGGACGAACCAAGCAAGCGCGCGAGTGTGTACAAAGCACACGTTTATCTGTCTACCGCCGGTTGGGAAGAGAGAGGTGAGGTGCTCCATCGTCTTCAAATGCGCTCTTGGCCTGGTTTTTTGCTGTCGTTATGAAGAGCTCATGCTAATGTGTGTGTATGTCTTTTTTTTGTAAAGCAACATGGACGGCAGCTCGTCTCCGCACCAGCAAGTGCGCGCATCGAATGCGAGTGAGCAGCGCAACAGATCGAGTAGTGCGCCGTCGCATCCGTACGCAAGTGGTGGTGGCAATGGCAAGAAACCACTGCTGCTGAACCGGTCGGCGGAGGATCTGCGCCGCAATGGGATGAATATGGAGAAGATGATTAAGAAGAACGTGATGGCGAGCTCGCGTCCGGGCAGCTTGAAGCGCGGGCTCGCTGTGGTCGAGTACTTCAAAGCCAAGAACAAGCAGCACGACGGCGGCGGTGACGCTGGCAGCAGCAGCAACAACAGCGCGGTGGACGATCTGCAGCAGGCGCAGGGCCCTGTGAAGCGTGCCAAGCTGTCGCCACCACCTACACAAGCTCCGGCGCAGTCACACACAGCGAAAACGGTCTCGTTCGCGGTACAAGGAGAAACGGCGAATATATCGCAAGCTGCAGCCGATGCTGCTGGCATTGCGTCGGTGTCGTCACCCTCCCCCCGTCGATCAATTGACCACGGAGCCCCACGAACGAACCTGCTGCTGTCCGCGAAAGCGACTGCTGCGGGTGTGCAGCCACTCGACGATCGAGCATTTGCGCCACGCGGTCCGCCGTCGATCACCCGTCTGAGCCAGCAACTGACGAGTCCACTGCGCCATCGCAACTCGCCCGTGCGATCCAGGATCCAGGCGATGACTGAGGAGTCGATGCGCCGCATCTCAGAGACCTCGAGTGGCTCGGGCGTCAACAAAGGCCTGACTGCAGTGCTGGAGCAGGTCGACATTGTGCCGCCAGCGAGAGGAGTAGCGGCGTCGACGTCGAAATCGCCCTTTCAGTCGTTCCAGTCCAAGTTCACGGGCGATGCTCGGCAGCAGCGCAGCCCCGGGAAGGCCGTGTCCTTGTCGACCTTATTGGCGTCCCCCATGGCGACGCACCAGTCGCGGCAGCTGCCACCTCGAAGCGGTCCGTCGGTCGTCGATCTCACACACAACTCCGAGGAGAAGACGCCGACCACGCCGACACGCGGGTCCGCCCATGGTGGCGCTGCTGGCATCATGCGGTCACCAAAGCCCGTGCCAGCGCTCAAGCCAGTGCGCTCGCTCTTCTCGGCTCGACCAGCAATCGCGACCAAGTCCCTTTGTTTCTCGACCGAGGGTGTCGCTACGTCGCTCGACGTGAGCCCCGACGGCGAGATCGTGGTCGTGGGCTACACCGATGGGTCCGTGCGTCTCTACGAGATGGACAGCAGCGTGCCGAGCGACCGCCACGGCTACTTGCTGGGCCACATTGACGAAGAGTCGAATCAGGGAGTCGGGAATGCGAACCTGACAGTCAAGATCACGGCCGACGGCCGCTACGTGTTCGTTGGCTGCCGCACGGGACCGCGTGTCGTCATGAGCATTAATTTGCACAACTACCGCAACGAGAAAGGTACGTACTGTGAATTTGTTTGTGTTGTGAATCATTGTGATATGTGGGTATTGATTTTATTTATTCTGTTTATTTAATTTTCGCATGAAACAGAGAACGACGATGAGGACTTTGAGCATTTGCAGAAATATTTCCACAATAACGGCAGGCTTCGGGTACGTTGTTTCGCGTGGTCATGTTGTGCGTTTATCAATCTAGTGCGGTAGAGATGACTAATATTTTCTTATCGTTGCTCAGGGCTTTGCGGACGTGGCCAAGTATGTGGCTGCATACGAAAAACAGCACCGCCGGTACGTTTATTGATTTATTTTTTATTTAATTGTAAGAGTGCGGTGGAAGCTCACTTATCTTTTTTAATCTCTTTGAAATGTGCAGTAATGCGTACTACCTGCTGTGTGGCCTGGGTGTGGGCAACCTGAACCTGTGGCGATTCGTGGAAGCCCAGGCGTCGTCTGGCAATGATCCGTCGTGGAATTTCCTCTACTCCTTCGCCTCTGGTGGTAACACTGCCATGGCGGGAAATTTCATTATCTCTCCTACTACAAACTCTGTCGATGGAGACAGTGTCAGGAGCTCCTCGTTGACGATCGTGGCGACGTGCAACGACCGGAACCTTCGCGTGTGGGAGCTCGAGCACGCGTCCAGCGAGCTACAGAGCGACGGCAACGACACGGGCGACGACGAAGAGAGCGAGGACCCGTTCCGAGGCCACGTGCATACGATCAAGTCCCACCACGACCTCCCCAACACGAAGCACGTCTCGGCGATCTACGGCGAGTACGCGTACATCATTGAGCCAACGGGCGAGCTGTACCGCATCCTGATCCGCGAGCCGGGCGTGCGCCACCAGTTTGAACTCGAGAAGCTCGATGGCGGCGGTGGCAACACGAGCAAGTCGCGCCGGTCGATGATCCTGCTCGAGTCCGTTTATGCGAGCGACGACGGCAAAGTGCTCATCGCCGTGTCGACCGAGGGCATCTTCTACTACTCGAACAATGTCGGCGGCGATCCAGAGAGGGCCGTGTCGTTCCTGCGCATCATTGGCCGCAACGCGTCGCTCAACCCGCAGTACAAAACACCGATGAGAGTGTACACGCCGCGCTTACTGAGCAGTGCTTCACCCAAGAACGCGAACGCAAAGCCATCGCTCGAGCCAATGATGGCCGTCGTGACGAACCCGCAGAGCGAGGATGAAGGTGGCGACGGGTACTTCAACGTGGACCCGACCGAGGGCTTTGCGTCCCGCTGGATGGTGCCCAGTCGAGGCCGAGACTGCTGGGTGTGTGGCGTGCGCAACGTCTCCCACTGGCAGCCACCGACCGAGCAGCAGCAGCAGAAAACGGTGCAGAAGCAGCACGATACGAGCGAGCGCAAGCAGCACCGCCAGCCAAAGTCGACCAGCAGTAGCAGTGACAAGCACCAGAGCATTGATGCGCCATCGCCGCACGGCTGGAATGGCTGTGAAAGCGCACCACAGAGCGCCAAAGCGAAGGCGAAAGCCGCAAAGAGCCATACCATCGCTGCCTCGTCGTCAAGCAGCACTAAGCCCGGCGCCTCATTCGTTGCTCAGCCGGGTCCTGCAGCCAGCAGCTTGAACGTCTGGCTCGGTAATGGCAAGCCACCTTCAGGCTCCAGCAATAGCAAGAAAGCCAAGCAGCGCATTGACACTGACGAAGACGAGGCCGGCAGCGGCAATGGGCAGTCGCGTGCTACAAGTGGTGGTGGCGCTGGTACCAGCACCTCGGGCGACATTGTCGAAGAGCTCGAACGCTACAAGGAACGATACAATAAGATCGTGCTCGAGTGGCAGCGGCGCCTCAAGGGCGAGCGGCAAATGCGTCGCCTCTGGAAGACGCGCGAGACGGAGTTCAACAGCGAACTGGATGACGCGCTCGAGAAGCTCTACTCCGCGGAGCAGGAGCTCCTGGCGCTCAAGACGCAACACAAGGACGCGGAGAAGCGGTACATCTTTGAGAAGCTCAAGGCCGAGCAGCAGAGCTCGGTCAAGGCGCGCTACGAGCAGCTTTGCGAGCAGATGGAGGAGAAATTGGCGCTCGCGGACGACCAGAAGCGCGTGCTGGAGCAGACCACGCGCACGCTGCTGCAGGAGGTGGACCGCAACGTGCGGTCGCTCAAGACGAGCGCGGCGCTGCTCGAGCGCAACGAGTGCGTCGTGTGCAAGGACAAGGAGGCCAACACGGCTATCATCCCGTGCGGCCACCTGGTCTTCTGCGAGGAGGACGGCGAGGTCTACCGCCGGCGCAGCTCCCCCGCGACCGGCGGCGTCGTGTGCCCTGTGTGCCAGCACGAGCTCATCTCGCTGCTTCGTATTTATTAGACCCAAGCAAGAGCTCATTCTATCCCAGCAGCTACGCATTAGTCGATTCAAATGAATACCAACCAGTGAATGAATGAATGATAAACAAACCATTGTCCATTATTCTGCTAATGTATCGACATTGTCTAGTCCGTGTGGACGCCCGCGGCCATGTTCACGGCGCTCTTGGCGGTGCGCACAGCGCCAAGAGCGAACACCTCTCGTCGCGTGGCCTGGTGCTTGATCTCGATGCGCTCGCCCGGACCGGCGAAGAGCACGGTGTGCTGGCCGATCTCGTCGCCCAGACGCAGCGAGTGCGTGGGGACGGTCTCGCTCGTGCAGGCTGCGCCCGTGGACACGAGCGACTTAACGATCGTCTTGGCCGTGCCGCTGGGCGCGTCGAGCTTCTTCGTGTGGTGGGTCTCCGTCACCTCGACGTTCCAGCCGTCCGCCGGCAGCTTGAAGGCCGCGGCCTTAATGAGCTCGCACACGAGCGGCACGCCCACCGAGAAGTTGGACTTGAGCACCACGGCCGCGTGCGCGCTGTAGGCCTCGAGCGCTGCGCTCGGCAGGCTGCCCGTAGTGCCCACGACGAGCGCCGGGTACTTGCCGTTCTTGAACGTCGCCTGGTCCTGCGCGAGGACCCAGGTGATGAGCGCCTTGGTGCCCTCCGGCAGCGTCACGTCCACGATCACGTCGTACGAGCCGGCGGCCGGCGCGACATTCTTGCGGAGGTCGATCGCACCAGCATACTCGACGCTGTGGTCGTTCGCCTGCAGCAGCTCAGAGACAATGAGCGACCCGAGGCGTCCGCCAGCGCCGTGCACCGCAACACGGAGCGCGTGGCCGTTCGAAGCACTGCCTGCAGCAGAGACAACAGAGGCCGCCGGCTTGGCCGCCAGGATCGTTTCGTACTCGCGGATGGCGTCGGCGAGACGGCGCGCGCCGAGCTCGAGGTCGTGGTAGTCGTACCACGAGAAGCTCAGCCGCAGGTAGTTCTTCATGGACTCGCTGAAGGACGAGCCGGGCAGGTACATCACCTTGTGCTTCTGCGCGATCGGCAGCAGCTCCGCCGCGTTCATGTGCTCTGGGAGGCGCACGAGCACAAAGTAGCCGCCGTCGGGCACTTCAAACGTCGTGCCGGCCGGCAAAGTCTTCTTGAGTTCCTGCATCAAAGCGTCGGCGCGCTGCCACAGCGTCTCCACGGCAAAGTCCAGGTGCTCCTGCTGCTTGCCCGAGGTGATGGCGGCGTGCACGATACCGGAGATGACCGGGCTGATGCCGCCGCTCGAGTCCAGCTGGCCCGAGTTCACGATCGTGTTCAGAAGCTTGGGCGAGCCCTGGATCCAGCCAAGACGCAGCGCTGGCGCCAGGATTTTGGAGAACGAGCCGAGCGCGAGCACCGTGCCGTGCGCGTCAAACGTGAACATGGGCGGCGGCGGCGTGATGTGTGGGAACGAGAGCAGCTGGTACACTTCGTCGGCAACGATCATGAAGTTGTACTGCACGCTGAGCTCCACGAGCTTCTTGCGCTTCTCGGTCGACATGGTGCGGCCCGTCGGGTTGTGGCACGTCGGGATCGTGTAGAGCATCTTGGGGATGATGCCGCGCTGGAGCAGGCGCTCGAGCTCCACGACGTCGAGGCCGTCCTGCTCCATGCGGATCTGGCGCACGTTCATCTTGAAGTCCTTCATGATGCTCAGCGCGAGAAAGTACGACGGCTCCTCCATGAACACGAGGTCGCCGGCCTGCGCGAAGAGCGAGCAGACAAGCGCGATGCCGCCGGTCACGCCGTTCGTGATGAAGAGCTTCTCCGGGTCCACGGGCGCCTTGTAGCCCTTGGTGAGGAACTCGGCGAGCGACTGACGGAACTTTGGGTAGCCCTTGATGTGACCATACTGGAGGAACATGGGGTCCGTCTCGGTGAACTTCAACGCCGCGCACTCGCGGATCTTGTCGAGCGGCAGCATGGACACCGCCGGCTGGCCCACCTTGAAGTTGATCATCTCTTCGACCGTCGGCACCACGTACTGTCCGTAGTCGCCCATGGTGCTGTCTGTTGCTGCTGCTGTGGTGTGTGTGGAGAGAGATGCCGTCGTCGGAGGATCTTTGCAAGTGAAGAGCTTCACAAACAAGTGGCGAAGAGGTTTCAAATCAATTGAGATTAGGACGCAACGGTGTTGAAACCAGGATAAATCCTAGAATAAGACGCTCGGAACCGCTGCGGAACGCGCTGCAGCGCCACAAGAATGTTCGCTTACGGTTTCGTGCTGTGTGTGACACGCTAATTTGCGCAAACAGAGTGTGAAACGAAACAGCAGTCCTAATGCTTGTCGAGAGGTTTGATTGTATCCATATTAGAGAAATAAGCTCTTAAAGAGGGATGACTGTAGATGCGCCTTGAGTCAGATCTGATACGATAAATTCCTCGTCTGAATCTGATGCGTTCGAAGTTTGGAGATTTTCGTGTCAGTTCAAGATGACGAAGAGCGCCATGAAGACGACGATGGCGATGCTGCTGGCTGTGCTTGTGCTCACCTTCGCGACTGTGGCAGTGGTGAGCGGAAGTGATGACGCTTCGTTTTTCGACTTCGCAGTGAACGACATGGACGGCAAATCCGTCGCTCTCCAGCGCTTTGCGGACAAGAGAGCCATCCTCGTGGTGAACGTCGCGAGCTCCTGCGGGTACACGGACCAGAACTACCGCGAGCTGCAGGTAAGCGATGCCCAACAACGCCACCGTGTCTGTATAGCGACGGTTTATCTACCACACGACTGCGGCCACGACCCATGGCGCAGTCAGTCCTGTGTGTTGCGTCCTTGCGACCATGGCCACTGACCATTTAATCGGTCATGATGCTCACGATCTTCCTATTTGTGACGATATACAAACAGACGCTGTATGAGAAATACCAGAGCCAAGGACTCGAGATCCTCGCGTTCCCATGCAACCAGTTCGGCTCACAGGAGCCTGGGTCGTCCGACCAGATCCTCAGCTTCGTGCAGGAAACCTACCACGTGACGTTCCCAGTGTTCGCGAAAGTGAACGTGAACGGCGCCGACGCGCACCCGCTCTTCAAGTTCCTCAAGCACAAGCTCTCGGGCTTCATCACGGACGACATCAAGTGGAACTTTTCCAAGTTCCTCGTCGTCGACGGCGTCCCCTTCAAGAGATACGCGACCACGACGTCGCCCTTTGGCATGGAGCAGGACATCGCCAAGGCGCTCGAAGGCCGTCAAGAGCTATAAATGGTTGGTTACGATGGCTCGCATGTGTGCAAGTACCGTAGTGAGCTGACTGACGCCCATTTAATCCCAATTTTGAGCAGCTCTTAGCAATATTCACATCTGAACAAGTGAAAAGCGATAAGAGTCCTGTACCACCAGGGCTCCATCTTGCCTAGCCCACGCCACACTGTGCACCCATATCCGGATACCACGTGCCACAACTACACAAGCATCCTCACTTGCGCGCACTCTCGTAGTTGCTCTCAAACCACTGCACGGTCTCCTGGAGCCCGTCGCATGTCGGCGTGAATTGGAAATCCGGTAAGTACTGGCGCAGCTTGGTGTTGCTCGCGGTTTTCTTGAACTGCCCGTCGCTCTTTGTCGTGTCGAACTGAATCTCGCCTTTAAAGTCCATCGCGCGAGCGATCTCGAGCGCCACGTCTCGGATCGAGACCTCGTCTTCTTCGCCCACGGACAAAATGATTGGCTCGACGCTGTCGTAGGCGTCCAGTACCCAGAGGATCAGCTCCGCGAGGTCCCTGCTAAAGATGAACTGCCGCAGCGGCGCACCACTACCCCAGATCGTGAACGGCGTGTTATTTTGCTTGGCCAGAAAGCACTTGTGGATCAGACCGGGAATCACGTGGCCGTCGTCGATGTTGAAGTTGTCGTGCGGGCCGTAGACGTTCGTCGGGACCACGGACGTGAACTTGCAGCCGTACTGGTCCGCGTAGCAGCGGTTCATGGTGTCGATCATGCGCTTGGCCATTGCGTACCCTTCATTCGACGTGTGTGGGCGGCCGTTGTGCAGCATGCTCTCGTCGATCGGGTACGACGTCTTGTCGGGAAAAACGCACGTCGAGAGGCACGAGACGAGCTTCTGCACGTTAAACGCGTGGCAGCAGTGCAGCACCACGTCGTTGATCTGCATGTTCTCGCGGAAGAAGTCGACCTTGCGGCTCATGTTCTTGAAGAGCCCGCCCACGAGCGCGGCCAGGTGGACCACGTGCGTCGGCTGCACGTGCGCGAAGAGCGCCTTGGCCTGCGCCAGGTCGCGCAGATCCGCGTCCGTGGAGCCTGCAAAGTGCCACTGGACGTTGCTGGGCGTGCGGCTGTTGCGCGCGAGCACGACGTCCTCGATCGCGCGGCCCACGAGCCCCGTGCCGCCCGTGACCAGCACCACCATGCGGGTTGAGACCGGTTTGGTCTGCATGCTCTTTCGTTGGCTTGATTTGTTTGGTGTTGAAGCCGGAAAGGATATCCAAGCAAAAACGAAACATGATTGGTTGAAATGCTGTAACTTCGACGATTTTATTGGCAGATAATCTGAAGTCAGCTATGAATCAGAATCAGAATGCTATGATTTTATTGATTGCTCTGACACCCACTAATCACTCCACTATAAATAGGAACGATCTGTATCAAACTCTGACACCCACTACTGTTGTGTGTCAAAGTTCGATACAGACCACTTTACTTGCTTGTTGACCCGGAAGGGACCCAGGGAGACACAGTTTTCAAGGAAAGTGTTCATGCTCAGAGGAATTTATGGGCATTTTTAAATGCACATGAACATGTTCACTGCACTCTCCAAGCGACATGTGAATACTGAACTGACTGCAAGAGTCTGAAGGCCCAAGTCGCTTACCTAGGGTAGCAGCTAGACATACAGTTCTCCTTCAGAATATCGTCACAAGAACTAGTGTAGAAATATATCAATTATAGAAGGTATTTAGACAGATACAGGTATTGATTATAAAAGGTAAGCAATGCTGAATAGGAGTGTATTTATCGGCAGTGTGGTCAGGTTA
>JAASFY010000767.1:0-15883 GCA_023334035.1 Globisporangium okanoganense
CTTCTTCAGTCCGAGTGCTTCAATTTCTACTTGATGAAGTGTAGGAGGATTCGGGTTACCATCGTGGGAGGTGATACCATCCACCGCGCTAGGTAATGGGTCATTAGTCGACTGGTGGTGCTGAGCATTGAGTGCGAAAATGTGGGCTCGTTCAGCATTAATGTGATAAATCGTCTTGGCTTTCTCGAGATGTTCAGCGTTTGACACGAGACTTTCCTCGATGACTGCTCGTACCGCCTTGGCATCGTCCAGGGCTGCCTGCAATATCTCGGATTTTGACGGGCCCGACGGAATGACTGGGTTTGAATCATTCTTGGAGTCGTCGGCCGGCGATTCGGCATGAGAAGTGCCTTGCTCCTGCAATGAGCCATCCGAGGAGACCGGCGAAGCTGCCACTGAAGTCGCGTCCTCGGGTATCTCCTTGTCATCGGGCTCGGTCGTGGCCGAACTGTCAATCACAGCAGCCAGCGTGGCTTCAAGCCGGTTGCGCGTTTGCTGTGCCGTCTCCTTGACTTTGGGCGCTGTAGCAGCTGGTCGTTTTCCGTAGCTTTGCTTGCTACCAGTCTTGGTCTGGGCTTTGGCTGGGGTAGTACCAGTGTTGGAGGGTCCGGACTGCTTGGCTTTGGGTTTGTTGGCGGTCGCACCGTCAGATACTGCGACAGACTTGGTCTTCTTTGTCGCGTTTGTGGTCTTATTCGCAACAGCACGATTGCCTGTACCCGGTGCGGAATCACTTGACTTCTGGGTATGAGTCACCGATCCTTGTTGTTTCTTCTTTTTCTTGAGCGCTGCTGGGTCCACCCAATCGTTGTTCTTTGGAACGACTGGTGATTTGTGATTTGGTGATTTGGGGGCGGTATCCGCTGAGGCTTTGGAGGGTTGCTTGGTCGCCTCCTCAGCACTCGACGGAGCTGGTGCTACGACTGGTTCCACGGCCGCCGCCTTGGTCAGGAGAGGTGTCTTCTCGGCCTGAACCCGGAGGGCCTGCTTGCGCGAGCCCAAGTTGAGAGCGAGCTGCTCGATGAGGGACACACGATCTTCAATTGTCATGTGCACGAGTGCTGTTCTTGTTGGTTTGGAAATCGTCTTGATAGGAGGATCGAAAGTCCGGTGGTGCATGAGTTGCTGTTCGAGTGAGTCGCGAGTGCACTTTGCCTGGGTGTGCGTCGGGTCGAAACACTGAAAGCATGGAATCCGTGCGTATCGCTGTGAGTGATGCACGTAAATCTCGTAACCTTTTGCTGCGATGTGTGTCACATCACTGAGTTCGACCGGGCAGATATCCGAGTCGAAGGTCACGGTCCAAAAGTTGGAGTCGTAGAGATCACTTCCACGCAGAAGTTGTCTCGTAATTGAAAGCACTGCGCAGCTCGTGCTCATCGAAATCATTTGGTCCACGATGTCAATCCCGATGCCTGGGGCCAAAATGCGAACTTGATACTGCAGCAAGCCGTTGTCATTGCGAGTCATGTTGTCGACGTCCGTGCGATTGTCTTCTTCCTCCAGCTTGTCCATACTGAGCAGAAGGATTTTGTTCTTGCGCAGAGAGAGCACTGTACGGTGCCAGTTGATCGCGGTCGCTTTGTCTTTCACCGCAAAAGTCAATCGCCTGTTGGAGCTATTGAAATGCACTCGCTTGACGCTTCGAATCCAAGCACATGTGATCTCGTATTGTGGAGAGCCTTCCACCTCAGCGTCTAGAAGCTGCATGAGGATGGTTTTTTCCGCCACGTGGTCGGGCATGCGAAGAATTGGTGGTACCACCGCCACCACTGTGCCTTCTAGGTTATCTTCAAAGAACTTCAAATAGGCGAGGCGTTGCACGAAAGTGTGAGTACACACCAAGAAAGCTGGTGGTGCCTCAAGAGTGAGTGCGCCCATGATCCATGCCATGAGCGCCTCTTCCTCTGCTGGGACCATGGGGCGCAGGTCCGCTTCGGGCTTGAGCTTCCAAGGCCGTGTGGCCACCTTCATGAGCCGCGCCGTCCATTCTTCGTGTTTCGCTATTTTGTCTTCTTGACTGGGGTCAGTAGCGGGTGGGTCCGCAGGCGAGCTGGTCATTGTCTGTCCTGCCGTGCCATCATGTCCTTGCGCCAATCCCTTCTTCATTATCGCAACATTCGACGGACTCCACACACCCACCGAGGCGTTAGTCGTGTGTGAAGAAGCTGCCGCAGGCGCAGGAGATTGAGCCGCAGCAGTCACTCCCCCCTCCCCAGCATTAGGTGGTGCTTCTGCTGGACCCTCACCGTGCGCCAGAGCGCTGCCCTCATACATGGTGCCAAGTTGCGTGTTCTCTTGTTTTTCGTCGCCTTCTCCGTCGCTCATCGCTTCGCCACCGTCACCATCCGAGACCGGATCGTTTAAGCTGCTGCTCTTCGGCTCCATTAGTGGGGGTGGAGCATCGTCGGCCACGTGAGGCACACCCGTGCCATGCACAGGGCCCTCATCGACCGGCAGGTCTGTCGCCATGCCGGTTGCCTCCCTCACCAGGTCGTTTGTTACGCCCTGGTATACAAACTTCAAGTCGGAACCTGAAGAGTCGGGAGTTTCGTGGACCGGGAGAAGCTGGGGCGTGCGTTGGAGTGGAGAAAGGTCGCTTGTTCTTATTCTGAAGCTTGAGGTGTGTGGTCGGCCGCAAATTGCAGAGTCGCCGCTGCTTACCAGCCACACAAGGAGTGCTTGGACTTGGGCTTGTGCTCGCTGGCTCCGTTTGTCCTGAATGTGCCGTGAGAAAGGGCACGAGCACTATGTCCTTCGACGCCGTGAAGGCGCAATTGGGCGCGAGGCAGGCCACGTGCAAGCTCATGTACGTCTTGATCGCAGGCCACGCAGTACCAGACCTAGTCCTTCGCTGGAATTGGAGGACTGTGAGCTACAAGCTTAGTGCTATTGACTTTAGCAGCCGGTGGCAAATTCTCAAGTGAGAAGTGAATAGAGTGCGAGAGCGCCAGGAGCATAACGAGCGAATCAAGTAAGTGTGATTGATGGGATCAGGAATGATGGACCCCGTTCGTCTATCACTTCGGGATGCTCTGATATTGGGACTCAGATGGACTAATCGAGGAATACTGAAGTTTGAAGCGATCAAGTGATTGTCAGCGCACTGGAAACTCTCTCACAAAGGGCGTCTTTTTCTATGGGGATTCTTGACTTCGAGTTTGAGTGATGGAGTCAAGTTACTTGTAACTTTGACAGGATTGATCAGAGAACTATATCGATGGATCAGTGATTGATGCCAAGAACAGTTCTGAGAGAAGCATGATAATAGTCCTATAGCTTAACTTCAGCGGGTGTGGTTTTGTGCCTCTCCGGGCTTTCCACATCCGCAATTCCACATTTGCTCAGTGGGAAACAAGTGTCTTCTCGTCTTCTCTTCCTCGGTCTCCAGCTCAACACGCTGGTCCAGACCTCTGAGCCAAGGACGGGAACCCTCCAAGTCCCGATACTTTCCATCGTCAGCCATCATTGGATTGCTTTGACTTGGCCTACTC
Source organism: Globisporangium okanoganense (assembly GCA_023334035.1). Lineage (NCBI taxonomy): Eukaryota > Oomycota > Peronosporomycetes > Pythiales > Pythiaceae > Globisporangium > Globisporangium okanoganense. The sequence continues at coordinate 3,495 of JAASFY010000767.1, forward strand.
TGTCTCCCTCCAAGGATTACCAAGGAGCCTTGGTAATCCCATGTCTCTGACAGGATTCGCATGACAGCGAGCCTCTGGTAGGACAAGCACAGCCATGGGCTGAATTATCAGCTCGCTTTTCAACCAGTAGTACGAGCAACAACACAGCGCTGGCGTTCTATGTCACGCGAGTGAGAGACAGCGGACAACATCCCGATTGAAAAGGGTGAAGAAGCAATGATGCTGATTACACTCTGATGTGGTTACGCTCCGGTGCATAAATTCCTGCTCGAACATCAACAAACGAGACCCACCTAAACGAAAGAATCGTTAATGCCTAAGTGCTAAAGCAACGATGGCGTCGGTCGCGAACCTCGCGGAGGTGTTGGACGTGCGTGCTGCAGGCCGCCGAGCACCTTAAAGGCAGCGTCGTGGCTGGCGCAGCCGAGGCGCTACGCTGAGCAGGTGCGCTGCCGCTGCTCTGCGTGACCTGGGCGTCACGAAGCTCGTGGCGGCCGAGTCGTTCTGGGCATGTCGGAGCAGGGAGCAGGTCGCTGCGCTGCTGTACGCGCAGCCCTGAGGAGTGACAGCCCGATGTAGAGCTGAATTGCGGTGCTGAGACGATCGAGCACCTGGTCGTGATTGTGACGGACTTCCTCTAGGACTATGAGGCGAAGCTGATCCAGCTGCGTTAATATAGCGTCGTCCAGCGGCCCACAGTGTGCAGCAATATCTTGGAGCACGTCCGCGAGCGCTACGATTTCGATAACAGCAGCTCAGTGGGGACAATAGATTTCCACGAATTCGCCAGCTTTATTATCGCACACAACGCATTCTAGAAAGTGTCAACGAAGCCACGACTCAGCTTAATAAGACCCCTCTTGCTGCTCAGAGTAGCTGGTTCAAGCAGGAGTCTGTGAATGCCAAATGTGGAGAGAATGAAGGCGGCGAGGACGAGTGGGGCTGAAACGAGGACAGCATCTGGGCTGAAGCATCAGATCCAATAGCCACGACAGCTCTTGGCTCCGAGACACCACTTGACCAGGTCGTGATTGACAAGAAGATGTCTCCGATCGAGGTCGCTGACCGTGAAGAAGCGTTTCAGTTCCGCAACGAACTCGATGAAGAGAACGTCGACATTTTCCAGAGCGCGTCAGGTGCTTAAATGATCCGACTGCGCAAGGGCTCCGTCATCAGCATTCCTCGAGCTCTCTCGCTCTCTCGCTTCGTCGCTGGTCAGATCCCAACTGGCTGGAGTGCAGAGCATCTTGGCTTGCCAAAGGACATCGCCGAGTCTGTTGACCCGGTCACTCTCAACATGTTGGCGTCGACCAGTGACGGCTAGCGTGACTGATCCGTACAATCTCTACCAGTACGTCCACGTCTCGGAGATCGGCAACACCCCTGGTGGTGGCGTGAGTGGCATGAGCGCCTTGAAGAAAGTATATCAAGGTCGTCTGCAAGGAAAGAGCGCTGCAAGTGACATCTTTCAGGAAGTCTTCATCAACACTGCGCCAGCGTGGCCTACGGTTCAGTACGACTCTCACGTGCTTACGTGACGCAACACCGAGTTTCACGACTCTGAAAATGACCCGCCTCGAGACTTTAACCCGCATGGACTAAGGTGCAAAACGACCCACCTTGAGACTTGAAACTAGCACTTTGTCCAATAAACTCGGTCTTCACAACTCGTACGTTGACGGCACTTCCATTGTGCTACAGGTAGTAAGACTTTCCCACCATTCATATTCGACACCTAGTGAGCAGAGTGATGTGGAAAAGAGAAAGCGGCTTGGACGACGAAAAAGCCGCGATAAGAGGCGACCCGACTCGAAATTTGTCGTGCTGTGCTCTCAATGAGCTCTCTGGTCGTCCCAAGCGTAGTCTACCAGCGTCAGTTGACAGACGCCTGTCGTTGGAGCTGATGCAGAGCACCAAGTCACAAATTCCAAGAGATCGAGCTCTAAAGTCAGCCTTGCCATCTGCGACGTCGATGCCCAGGTTGTTGACATTTAAGCAGCAGCGCAGTGAGTTGGGCGAGTGTTCTGCTTGCCGAGTTTACTATTGCGGGCGTAGTCCAGAGCACAAGTTTCAAAAGCATCCATTATGTGTACGAGTGCCTGAGAAAAGGCTTCCAGCACACATGCCGCCGATTTGCGGAACAGCCACAGCAGCCAATCAGAGCGACTTCGTAAACAATCCACGAGCAACATTGTCGGTTACCTCCACGCTCAATAGCGCTTCATTGTAAAAAATATTCTCCAGTTGTGCATAGTAGAAGTATTTATGATGTAGCGAGTTGCTCAGTCTTCTGATCGCAACTTGACAAGTGCGCGACCATTTCGCTCCAACGAGCCTATTGGCCAGCTTTCCTCAATCGCACCAGTTATTGGTTCGCAGCGGACCCGGTCGGAGGTCAAGTCGTGAATCGCTAGACTTATATTGCTAAAACATCAAACATGCTGCTAGACGAGTTGACATATAGGAACGACGGCGACGATGTCTCAGTAGCGCGGTCTCCTCAGTTTGTTTCCTCTAAATCAGGGTTCGTGAGGTTTCCCAACATGCCACGAGTCGGTCTTGAAAAGTGACAGATGTCTTAGCGGGTTTTCTTCACGATGCTATTCACCTGAGAATCCTCCACGACTCCGCCTTTGACATGACGCTGGCCGCTGTTAGTTTTTTTACTGTACGTGGTCGATGGATTTGTTACACAGCTATGAACTCTCGGTCCTCATCACACGTGACGCGGCTTGAGAGTTTCCACAGAGGGACCAAGCGCTTGACGGCCTAATAATTCCACATGCTGGTGGATGTTGATGAATAAGCAGCACATGCGTGATATAGACGTGTCGAGGAACAGTCACGACGCACTTAGAGTCTGTAGCTGTTGTGTCGACTGTAGTTCTCGCTTGGCCCTAATTTTCTGAATTAGTGTGTGCGCGTCGATTGATCGTGTTGACATTTCGGCCATTTTCCCACACGACATACACTTGAAAGCGTCACACTCAAGCTTGACGAGTTAGCATTTATAGCGACGTCATCACGCACCCACCGTTGGCTGGAATATAATGGTATCATCTTGTTGCCAGCACAGGTGACGTGCACTGGTTCACGTTGCTGGTCACTTTGGCTCAATGTAATGCGCTTGAATCTTGTGTCCACCACGCAAGACAGCGACACGTGGCTCATTGTACTCTTCCCGAAAGCGTAAGGCTGTGGCTCGATGGGTTCACTCTTCATGACCAAGTGGCTTCACTTTTCAGCGGACTTCTATCTGTTAATTCGATAATACTACTGTACCGGATTTGAGAGAGGATACCGGTACTGAGATGGTCAGTTGGGTTCACATACCGGTACTGTGTTTTTCACTGGATTCATTCTCACTCGGCTTTCCCTTGCATTTCATTTGCAAGTCGCAAATCGCGATCGGAGGGAAAGAAGAGCGACGCAAGCACCGAAGAAGTGAAGAAGCCACAGCCAAGCACGCGCAGCGATGGGTGACAGCAGCACGCGTGCCGCTGGAGCTCGTACGAGAGTAACGAATGCCGTGACAGCACCCCCACCACTCGAGCTGCTGACTGCTGCGTGCCGTGCCGGCGATGAGACGCAAGTGCGGGAGCTGCTCGAGCGACACGGGCGAGCGGGTCTTTTGAATGCGCTCGACGCCTCTGGCGACACACTGCTGATGACTGCCTGTGGACGCGGACATCATGAACTTGCGAGGGTGCTCGTGGATTGCGGAGCGCTCGTTGATACTGCAGATGCGAAGGGCTGGACAGCACTCCACATCGCTTCGCAGAATGGTCACCTGTCCGTCGTCACGGAGCTTCTTTCGCGAGGAGCAAACGTCGAGGCAGCAAATGTGAATGGAGCCACACCTCTGTTCATCGCTTCGCATCAAGGTCACCTGTCCGTCGTCACGGAGTTGCTTTCGCGACGATGTGATGCAGCAGGTGAGACGGAGAATCCACCGTTGATGCAATCCCTTAACGAAGTCACCCAACCAGCTGCTACATCGCTCTTGTCAGGTCGGGAGCAACTGGAGATTGCTGATGCGCAGGGATGCACGCCCGTTATTGCTGCTGCGCGGTCGGGACACTTTGAAGTGGTGCAGTATCTACTGAAAGATGGGTCATGTGCGCATGCTCGAGCAAATGACGGAGAAACGATCCTGGTGTGTGCTGCACGATGGCGAAACCTGAGCATCATTCCTGAGCTGTTCGAGCTGGGATTGTTGTTGCCCAAGGGTGGCAGTGATACACAAGTGCCTCTCCTGCTGGCGACTCTGCAGACTTTGAAGGACTACTCCCCCCAACTGCACGAGTTCCAGCAGATGTGGCTGCGACTTGTTGGTCGACTGCTGAACATCAATGATCGCTTCCCAGAGTCTTCCGAAACACCTCGTGATGGCGCCTTCCAGTTCATCATGATCGTCTTTAATGTGATTCGTCTGAAGGCCGCGTGCGAATCGAGCAATGTATTTGCTCGACTTGTCGCAAGTCCAACGATTGCGATTAGCTTCCGCGACTTTCACACCGAGCTCACGTACTTGGAGCAAGCAATCAGCATCGGTTCATTCGATGCGCTGCGCGAGAGATGGGAATCCCATTGCGAAAATGATGAAATTGCAATGCTTCGGCTCCTTCATGCGAGAATTGGTGACTCAGACAGCAACCTCAACTGGGGCTCTGAACTAGAGGGCAACCAGCTCGAGAGTGCGTGCCTGCTTCAGCACAAAGTGCGCACACAAGGTGAAAGTTGCAGTCCCGACTTGAAGGCATTGCTGGATCTGTCGTTGAGCACGTTCTACGATGCAAATGTGAAGCTACCCATGGTTCCAGACTGGTTCATCCCACCGCACGAGCTCGATGTCGATGAAGTGGAAGCAAGCAGTACCAGAAAAACAACGTTCCAATCGAAGTGGACCAACTCCATCGTGATGATCAGCCTGCATCGCTTGCCACGTGACAAGTTTATGGAGGCAGTCGAGACATGCTTCCAGTTGAATCACCCGAACGTGGTCAAGGTATTTGGGGCGTCGCATATCCATACTCCATTCCGAGTTGTGTTTGAGAACACATCCTGCACGAGTCTGCGCGACTTCCTGGCGTGCGAAGAAAACAAGCACTTGCTGTGGCAGAAGCTGTTCGAGGTGTCTCTTGGTCTCAAGTATCTCGCAGAGCGCGGCATCAATCTCGGAAGCTTGCGGTGCGACGACATTTGGGTCGGTCCCGACGCCTTGGCGAAGATCAATGCCTTGAATTGTGTGGTATCTCAAGCAGACCCAGCAAGAGCTGATAAGCAGCGCGTTCGCTGGCAAGCCCCTGAAGGACTTCGCGGAGAACTCCCATCCGTCGCATCCAGCATTTACTCCCTTGGGATGTGCATTTGGGAATCTTTCACTGGTGAAGTTCCATGGGTGGGCGATGCAGAAAATGTGGTGGCCGTAAAGGTGTTGTACAATTATCGACCTCAACTACCCGAAGGAATGACATCCACTCAATGCGATTTGCTCGCAAGGATGTGGCGCGCCGACCCATCCAAGAGACCGACTATTTCTAGCGTCGTCCTCAAGTTGAAGCAGCTCGCAGGCAAGCAAACATCCCAGCACCCGTCGCATGAAATGAGAGAAGGTTTCCAGTCGTTCAATCTGGAGCGATTCATTTCCCCCGAACTTGAGCTTACGATCAAGGGATTTCTTGATCGACTTGAGCAGAAATGCAGTCACTGCCGCGAGTACAAGGAAGAAGTTCGGCACATCTTCGAGCGCCTGTTTGACATCTACGGTCTGCTGCAAACTCAGCACCGACTGCCAAGTGACGTCGCTGTTGGGACTTACTGTGATGTGCTGTTGCGCCTCGACCGATTTTTGCGAATTACAGTCGAGGTGAAATCAGTGCTTCTCCAAGCCAAGAGTCGACGAGTGGTGCTTCAAAGCAACGAGTTTCACAGACGACTGGACGAGTTGCTCGAGCTTCTTGCGCCACAAGTTTGCCACCCGATTCACGACTGGAAGCGACCGCAGATCGCCGTCCAAGAGGACAATGTTCAAACTGATGAGAGCGAGGGACAGCGTGCTTTACCTGGAGCGAGCCAAGTCTCTCCGAGTTCAACCTCACCAGGAGTGACGGCAGCAGGTCGCGATGATGGCGCGGTGAAGATTGTGTGCTTCAAGTCTGATAGAGTGAACGAAAAGTTCAAGGAGCTTGGCTTCGCATTGATCGATGCACCAGCATCGGATAAACACGCACCTCGTTTACCCTGGCTCATCGACACGTACGACCTGGAGTACAATAGAAGCGATCGGATCGGTGTGGGCTCGTTCGGGGAAGTGTACCGAGCGACATGGCTCAGCACGCCCGTGGTGATCAAGTTCATGGGGTACGAGGTGGACGAAGATTCCTACAGCCTCGATATGTTCTTCCACGAGCTGAGAGTGGTTCCCACTCAACCATCCGCATGTCGTCAAGCTCTACGGTGCCTGCCATGTTGGCAAACGCTTCTTTGTCTGTGAGTTTGTCGGAAACGGAACTCTGGACAAGTTTCTGAAGTGCGACACATACAGCAACAAGAGCTGGCAGCTGCTGTACCAAGTGGCTCTTGGATTGCAGCATCTGCACGAGAACAACATCCTACACAACGCCCTCAAGTGCGACAATGTGCTTATCGGCACAGATGGCGACGCGAAGGTCATGGATTTTGGCTTGAGTAGCATTCTCAACAGTGCGGAAGTGATGATCGACCAAAAGGAACATGGCGCGGTGCACTAGAAATCGCCCGAGTACCTCCGTGGGGATCGTCCGTCGCTGGCATCCGACATCTACTCGTTTGGGATGCTCATCCTCGAAGCGCTGACAGGTGAGATGCCGTGGGGGAATTCGACTGCCGCCTCTGCTGTGCGTTTTCAGCTGTTGAAGAAAGGCGGGTTCCCACTCCGACCGGCATGCATCAGTGATGACTCGCACTGGAACTTGATCAAGATGATGTGCGTTCCCGATCCGTCCCAGCGCGTGCAGATCACGTTTGTGGTTGACAAGCTTCACGAGTTTGGGCAGCAGCAGCTGCAAACGTCAAGCCAGAAAGAGGCAATGACTGCGACGAACTCACCGGGTGCGCCCTAGCAATCGGAGATCTGCTGGTGTTGCTTTTGCGAGTGCTGATCGTCCTTTGATGCAGCATATCGGATGGGCTGAAGACAACTTCTAGAGAACGACTGGAAACTTTGAGCTGCTGACAAGAGCTGCTTTGCTTTTATCACAAACTTGGATACATTTTGCAATGTCGATGTGTGTTGTTACTGCCTTCATGCGTTTTATCATTGCGGAAGTCGCAGCAATCGAAGCCTAGCCTATGTCGCACTTGTGCGGCATTCACCGTCACCTTCTTCCGAGCGAAAGGCTTGAGTTCAATCATGACCTGACGTCGGTACCTACTGAGGTGCTAACTATTGTTATTAAGCTCACAACCGCGCTTCAAACTGCCCAGAATGAACAAATACTTGGCATCGTCTGTCACACTTGCACGTCACCACTGCATTCACCTGATGCGCTAGTAGTTCAATCACCACTGTGGTGTGACCGTGTTGAGCAGCGATGTGAAGTGGGGTCCAGCCGTTTGCCTCTGTCTACATCCGCAGTATTCGTGTTCACTTGGTGCGTCACAGTAGTAGCCCAACGCCTTCATCTCTCCAGCACCGTGGCAGCATCCTCGTTCGCCTTGTTCGCCAACAAGACAGCCATGACGTCGCCGCGGGTGCTCTGGGCTGCAGCATGAAGCGGGGGTCCAGCCTTTGCCTTCAACAGCGTTCACGCTCGCATTGTGCGATAGCAGAGCAGTCACCACATCCGCAGAGCCCACCCGCATGGTGCATTATCAACAAGACCATCACATTCCTGTGGCCGTTCTTGGCAGCGAAATGCAATGAGGTCCAGTTATCCAGGTCTTTCTCATCGATGGTTGCTTGATGGGCCAGTAGTTTAGGCACCACTGTGACGTTGCCGCCCTGGGCTGCGAAAGGTAGCGGGGTCGCATTCGCCGTACCCACGCTCGCGTGAGCGTCCAGTAAGGCACCCGAGGTGTCCAAGTGGCCGTGTTAAGCAGTCGAGTTGTTCGCGTTATGCCGCAATTGTCCGAATTGGTCGGTTTGAACACTTCGCAAAAGACCGATTTGACGGCTCCAGCTTGCTAAACAAAAGTGACTGACAGTATGAATAAAAAGCAGCGACCCAAGCGGGGCTTTAGCGCCACCTAAAAGAGTTCACACCTAGTAGTTCTTGTCATGTCCTTAGCAGCTCTATCAGTTCTCACACTTGCGCTCACTTTGTCGAGCCTGTGTGTTCACTTATGAACTCACGACGAGTAGCACACGCTCGTGGAGAAAGCGCCGGCCAGCATGGCGGCCACGGCCAACGCGCCCATGTACTTTGGCGTGATCATCTTTGCTGAACTGGTGCTGGTGTCTTGCTGTGTGAAGGTGATGAATGACTCGCTTTCCTGTTGGGCAAGTGCGGGGATTTTCGGGACTGACGAGTGCAAAGAGGAGAAGCAACAAAGAGGAGAAGCAAGAGAGGAAAACAGACTGGCGCGTAATCTAAAGTTCGTTTACCGTTTGAAAGGCTTGAAATGAGAAAAGAGCGGAAAGAAGAAAGTCCGATACAATTTGTAGGCTGTCTGTCTATTTATCTGGTGTTTTTGCGCGCTTACACTATATTCTGGCACTACATGCTCCTTTTATTTCACCTGTTATACGAAGTCAGTGTATGTTGTACCTTTGGGTTTATAAAGGCGCATCAGAATATGATTGATCAGTTGCTGTTGTTGTCTGGTATGAGATCTTGCAGGGGTGCTTGTGGAGTGCCTGCAGCTTCTCATTTTCACGGCAGAGCTGTCGTCAAACCCAACCAAGCCATGGTGGCTGGCCTTTTTGTTCTCACATGGCATGGTGGAATGAGGCGCAACAGGGATGCCAAACAGTTGGTGGTGGTGGATTTTTCGCGAGTGTCCCTTCGATTTGTCTGGATGCCTGGCAGTAATCTCGTGGGTTTGTTTGTCCACCTGCCACCAACCCAATCACAAACAACTCACACTTGCGCACGCAAGCAAACAAACTCGGGTTGTGGCATATTCGGCTGAGAAGGCCAAGAAGAAGGCCAAGGACTCGGACAGCAAGAATGCAGTGGTGCTCGCGAGCGCTGCGGTCGTGCTTCTGGCGATCGGTGTCGGCGCGCTTTTCTTCCTCAAGAGCAAAAAGCATTAGACGCAATTGTATCAGAGAGAGAGAGTTGTCAAGTGTCCATTCGTATCTCGACCGCCTGGTGAGCAAGTGAGGAAGAAGCCGAAACTAAACTAGATACAACAGTTCATATATTCTTTATCTGCTGCTTCATTTCGTGGTCTCTGGCTTGAGCTGTAGCACAGTGCATGCGGATCTCCATGTCCACAGTTGTTTGTGATTCCGTTTTGCGCAATATCCAATTTGACAGAAACTGCTGCTCTTTTTTGCACTGTAACACCGAGCCCAACCGTTTGGCACGTTTGAACTGCAACTTGTCAAAAACGTCTGTCACTTTTGCCTCACAGCACCCAGCTAAAAGTCTGGCCTTTTTGGCACTTTCGGACTTCAGCAACAAAAGCAAGCAGGAAAAATATATAGCGACGCTTGCTTTTTGGATTCCAAAATCCGTTTAGCGGTGGGCCCATGCTGGAAGGCCAGGAACAACACTAATTAATCGACGCTAACAACACTAATTAACGAGTGGATCATGCACGCGCCGACCGCTGCTCTTACACTTTCGACCAAGCCACACACACACACACATCTTTCTTCCCAGTGTCAGTCCACCAATAAAAGGCCAGACAGAGCCAAAAGCGCCGCACCATGCGGCGTCGTCACCACTTATCACTCAGTGAATTATTGATAAATGGTGGCGAAGCAGCAAGGCGCGGGGGCGGTATGGCCTCTATCACGACAGCCACTCACTCGTTCAGTTGCCAGCAGACAGGAGCGACGCACGCAAAGCTGCCAAGGTCTGGCTCTCACGTTTGTTAAACCTTGGCCGTAAAAATAAAAATAAACGTCTTGCGAAAATAACGGAGACCATAAAGCCACTCTCCACGAAATTCACGCTCGCCTCGCGATGCTGATTGACGGGATTTCGAGAGCACAGTCCGGTGAGTGACAAAAAATCCGATCTTGAGCTCTCGCTTTGCAGCTTCTGATCTTGCTTGAAGTGATCCCACGTTCCCACTCACTTAATGCCTTCTTTGCAAATCCAAAGTCGGTCACTCATTTGTTCGTTGGGAATGAGATTCTGAATGATATTGCGATTGTTAATGGACCTCTCTATTCCTTCAGATGAATGAGCTTCTTAAAAATAGTCGTTTATAAGGGCGAAAGAAAAAAGGAAGCAACTCCCACCAAATCAAGAGCGCGCGACAAGCAAGATCGCTGGTGAGAGAGTGGTGTGATAGCAGTGGCAAGGTTTGTAGCTGCATCACGGAGCCGTCGAGTAGTCGCGACTCGCGAGGCTATTTCGCTGCATCGTTGCATTGTGGTGTCGACTGGCAGAGTAGGTGGGGTTTTGTATTTGTGTTGGTTGAGTTGGCCTTTCGAGTTTTGGTAACATATTTGGTCTCAAGATGCCTTTGGACAGGACTGACTGATTTTTGGTTGCTGTGTTTTCTCCAGACATGTGAGCAACTTGTTTGAGCAAATTGAGCAACTTGGTGCGCACAAGCTGCCGTCACGTTACAACAGGTATTCACTTTCTGCGCTATTTTCCATCTTTTATAAAGGATTTTAAACACAACTATTCGCTTTTACCTTATGTAAACAGGTGTTTAGTTTGTAAAAAGGTAAGCTACAATGTGTCCATTGTAGGTCACGCCCGACTGGATGCCTTTGGGTAGGCGGCGATTTGGGCGTCGCGCTCGAGACCAAGAACACGGAAGTGCAGGTGAGTCGCGTCACGGGCAAGGGCTTCACGTTCGGCATCAAGAACGTCGGCCCGGGCGACCATCTACTCTCGATCAACCTCGTGGACACGACCAAGATGATGCTCGACAACTTCGTGGGCTTCCTGCAGGAGTGCGATTTGCCCGCGACGCTGCGCTTCAAGAAAGTGTCCCCGCCATGGACAAGATGCCGCCGCGCATCAGCCAGTTTGTCGCCACGAGCAGCACTGGACCGACGAGTCCGACGGGCTCGGCGCCGCCGGCGTCGGCTGCTGGAAGAAGGTCGAATAAGGGTCTGCCGCAGAACCAGCGCCAGTCGTCGACAGGGCGTCCGTGCCATGCAATCCCAAGGGCGTCCGTTAACACAATCGTCGCAGTAGGCGCGTCCACCGTTGCCATACCAGCACCCAACAGAGCTGTCATCACCGCCTCCTCCATAAAACGTATAATATAAACACACACATTGAAGTGAGTTGGCCAACAACACGCTCACTCATATAACAAACAGTACAGAGAGCACGGTACCTCTATGGTCACGCTCTCCTTGATCTCCACACCCATCTCTTCCGCCTGCTCGACTATGGGCCCGAGTACGTTGTAGTAGCTCTGGATGAGCTCCTGCTTGTCCGCGAGTGCGTCCTCGTCGTCGACATCGTCCTCCTCCTCCTCCACCCTGAGCTCTGCCATGCGAGTGCAATTAGCCACAGTGAGTACTATACATCAGGTACATATACAGAGCACGTGAACAGCGTACGCACCGAGCATCTTGTCATGGTGAAGTCACGCATCGCGAGCCCCCGCGAGAGCCACTCGGCGAGCACCTCTTCCTCGAGCTCGCCGTCTTTTTTCTTCTTCGGCGGCACGATCGCTATTTCGTTTTCGCTACAGGACCTGCACATTTACTGGGACTTTATAGAAGCACGTGCACAAGCTGTTAAACGTCTTCTTGTCGTCCCCGGTCGGCCGCATCAGGAGCTGCGTGGACACGCGAAGATCGGCATTTTTGAATTTGAAGGTGCGCGCAAAAAGCGCCGCCTCATCCGAAGTTTATCAGACTCAAATACAGACGCTGCACAGTCCTTCAGAGAGATCGTAGCATTCGATACCATAATATGGTTACCATACCATATCGAAGCTGCTCTTCGGCCAACAACAACAACAACAGACGCTGGACAAGTCGCCAGCCAACGAGCACGAAGATGGCGACGATGACGACCTCACTGCTGCTGTCGCCAGAGCAGAGACGCGAGCTGCTCGAACAGAAACTCACGACGCTGCTCTTCTACGGGAAGGAGTGCTGGGAGCCGCTCGCCGTGGCGCTCGTAGTTGTTCGCGACGTGCTCGCGGCCCACTTGCAGCTCTCGGACAGTGAGCCGCACATTGAGAAAGTCTTTGTCGGCGACCTCAAAAAAATGACCATCAGCTCAGTTGATAACGCCATCTTCCCGTTCACC
>JAASFY010000768.1:0-15876 GCA_023334035.1 Globisporangium okanoganense
GCTTTTCGAGCGTCTGCTCAGAATTAAAAACGAGCAAATTCCAAAGGAAATATCCTGCTTTTCCCTTAGCTGTGCTTTTGAGCGCACTAAACTGGGAGTTTACGTTACAGTAAAGTTTAATCCTCTGTTTTTGCAAAATATCATATTTTGATTGTTTTAGACAAATATTATGTATGACAGTATTATATAACAAAGGTTGCCCAATTTAAATTAATGGGCTCCCCTCTTGAATCCCAGGTCGACCCGACTTGAACTGGAAATGGTGTTCAGTGTAGATCCATTCGGAAAGTCGGAACAAATCAAAACAAAGTGCCACGTGTATTTTTTATTTATGTCGATGCTATCGATCTGGCAAAGGAACTTTGCGAGTTTTGCGGATCCGAAATGGCACAATCATGTGTAGGCAAGCTCCTACACAATAATATTCTGGCACCAGCATCGAGATGGAGGCAACAAACAGCACGAACTGAATGATCTCATTTCCGAAAACTCGCGTCGTCCACAGAGCAAGGAGCAGGGAGCTCTTTCGCACGAGCCACAGCAACAGTTAAGCAGCAACATACACACTTGAGGCACCATGCTGGACACCCTGCAAAGCGCCAGCTACGTGGTGCTCATCGCGCTCATGCTCGCGTCCAACTTCGTGCTCATCCCGATCCCCGTGCAGCTCATCGTGTCGGCGACGTCGATCATCTACATTGGCGCGACGCTCTCACTCAAGCTCAAGCACCACCGCGAAGCGAGCGGCGAGAAGAACGACGAAGTGATGAAGGCGGAGGACGCGTACATGTTCCCGCTGCTGGGCTCGGGCGTGCTCTTCGGGCTCTACATGCTCTTCAAGATCTTTGACAAGGACATGGTGAACCTGCTGCTGACGTCGTACTTTGCGCTCGTGGGCGCGTACAGCTTGACCGAGGCGTTCAGCCCGCTGCTGTCCAAGCTCTTCTTTAAGGGCAACTCGAAGGTGTACAAGCGCACGCTCAAGATCCCGTTCTATGGCGACTACCTGCTCGAGCTCTCGCAGGCGTGGATGCTCACGTTCGTGTTCGCCGCGGGCTTTGCGTACGCGTGGTTCAAGACCAAGCACTACCTGCTGAACAACATCTTTGGCATCTCGCTCTCGATCAAGGGCATCGAGTCGCTCTCGCTCGGCAGCTTCAAGGTCGGTGCGATCCTTCTGTGCGGTTTGTTCTTCTACGATATCTTCTGGGTCTTTGGCACGGACGTGATGGTGACGGTGGCCACGTCGTTCGACGCGCCGATCAAGCTCATCTTCCCTCGCGCCTTTGCAACTGCGACGGAGAAGGCCAAGTACTCGATCCTCGGCCTCGGCGACATTGTGATCCCTGGTATCTTCATCGCGCTGCTGCTGCGCTACGACGCCCATCGCGCGAACATCACGAGCAGCGCGCAGGCGTTCGCAAAGCCGTTCTTCCATGTCCAGCTCGTGTTCTACGTGCTCGGCCTGGTGGCGACTGTCGCGGTGATGTTCATCTTCAATGCCGCGCAGCCTGCGCTGCTGTATCTAGTGCCAGCGTGTCTCGGCTCGGCGCTCGCTACGGCGTTCATCCGCGGCGAGTTCAAGGAGCTGCTCGCGTACTCGGAGGAGGACGACGAGGAGGAGAAGAAGGACGACGACAAGAAGAAGACGGACGCCGCCGCGTCAGCCGTGACTGCGGAAGCGAAGAAGTCCAAGTGAGCAGTGAAGGTCTGTTTTCATTCCCTTCTGTCCGTCATTTGTTTCTCCTTAGAGCGCACGCGTTGCATTTAGAAAATAGCTAAGAACTGATGATCTGTTTCAACTCTGTGGTTGCTTCTCTTCGTGCGAGCGTCTTGGATGGCGTTGCGCCTGTGACGTAAATAGACGCGTGGTACCTTGACGCAAGTGTTTGTATTGTGTCATGCGGCGCTCACAGTAGAGTCGGCTCAAGTGCACGAAGAGCGCGATCGGGCTTCCGTCACCACCACACTGTCCACCCGTTGATGCGTGCGCGACAAGGCAATCAGGAGAACGCCCTTACTTGCTGGTAAACACGGTTGTCATAGAGCCCCTATTCGCGGACTTCCCCTTATGCGTGAAGCACATGGAGCCATGGAGCAGGCACTCCTTCGTGTCGCCCTATCACATGCTGCCTCATGTATCCACGTCATCTCTCCTGGAGTAAAAAATTGCGTGTTTCGAGCGAGAGGGCTTCTGATCTAACCTCGAAGCTGGCTATCGTATTTTTGTCTTCGTTTCAGTAAGAAAGAGTCCAAAAACGTCTGGGTTCTTTTTTAAGACCTCGTACTTAAGTGAGAGACCCGCATCACAAACACGTGCAACGGCTGGCCGCATTTCCAGATTTGCCGCGTGGGTGCGAGACAAGAGACCGCGTGTGTGTGGGGGAAGGAAGAGAAGTGACCATGTCGCCGCATCAGAGGTGCGTGTGTACGTGTGACTATGGTGATGGATGGGGGCGTGACGACACGCGACTGACCTACTTTACGCTTTGATGGACACGCACAGAGACAACAACAACCAGAGCGACGAGGCGGAAGAGGTCAGCGTGACGAAAGCCGTGACGACGACGGTGACGCCTGCACCGCGCGTTCAGTACCGCAAGGCGCTCAACAGCGGGACGTCGCCGTACTCGTCCGGTCCTGTCTGCATCGATGTGGACCCGGCGCAAGAGAACGGGGCCGTGAGCGCCAAGAGAACCATGGGCGTGAAGGACGACGAGTCGAGCGCCATCACGACGACTTCGACCGCCTCTGCGCGGCGACGCAAGCGCGACGTCGTGCGCCAGATCTCGATGCGCCTCTACCTGAAGGGCAAGGATATCGCGGAGGACGTGCTGCGAAACGTTGCATTGCAGCGAATAGAAGACGCGGAGAACGTCTGCAACGGCAAGGACTCGAGTCTCGAGCACGAAATCCCCGAGTCGCGCAAGACTCGCAAGCACCTCTGGCTCCCGATGACCCAAGACGACTCGGTGCTGCTTCAAGGCTCCTCCAAAGGTGCGTGTTTATGTGTATGTGCTCTTGGTTTCCCCTTGATCTTTGCGTAGCTAACAAACAGTGTGATGTTACTGTGATGCGTATTGCTAACAGAGTCGTTTGGGAAGGGCCCGCATCACGACATCAACGACTTCTTCGTCTCGCGCGTGACCGACCCGACCTCGTACTTCTTCCGCTTCCGCTACGACGACCACCGCCACCTCACGCCGCAGAAGGCAGAGGTGCAGCTTGTGGACATCAAGTGGCTCAAGTCCCACGAAGAGATTGTGAGCTGGGAGCGCGTAAGCGGCCTCAAGAAAGCCACGATTTCGTGGGACGCATACACGGAGCCGCTGCTAGTGGACATCAAGACTGGCGCGATCCTCGACGGCCACCACCGCTTCAACGTTGGCGTGCAGCTGCGTCTGAAGCAGCTGCCGGCGGTGCTCGTGGACTACCTGGGCGATGATACGATCACAGTCGACGTCTGGCCGGGCTGCGGTCGATCGAAACTGACGAAAGCGGAAGTGATTGCCATGTCGCTCTCCCCGAACGTGTTTCCCCCAAAGACCAGTCGCCATCGTTTCACCGAGAGCCTGCCGCCCATTTCGATCCCGCTCTCCATCCTGCGCCAGAACCCGACGCCAATCGTGGACCTGACCTCCAGCGCGTCACCGGCGGCGGTTGAAAATGCAAAGTCGCCATTCGTTTCATCCGCCTCATCGCCGTCATCCTCATCAGCAGCAGCGCCTTCTGAACGAGAGAGCCCGGGGGAGTTCCGCCTGCGCCAGGTGTCGATCGACTTGATCTGCGGCGCGCAGAACCTCGCGACTTCGGTTACGAAAAGCCTCTTCCGGAGCCGCCTGCGGAAGATCGATCGCAACAACGAAGGGACACAATTGGATATGATCAAGCGGCCCACCTTCGACACGACCAACTTTTTTAACGCGGTGCGCGAGAATGACCCGTCGTCCAGCTTCTGCCAGCAGCGCTCGGCCACGTTCGAGGACCTGCTGTCGTCCGACGCCTCGACGCGCCAGAAGTTCTTCTTGACGCGCATTTGCGACCCGACGTCGTACTTTTACAAGTACCACTTTGACTCGCCGCCCAAGCGCTCGCCACGCAAAGTCAACGTGAAGCTGGCGTCGCTCAAGTGGCTCAAGGCGCACGAGCACGTCGTGAGCTGGGACCGCGTCGACGGATTGCGTCACGCCACCAAGACCTGGGACGCGTACCTGGAGCCGCTGCTCGTGGACGCCGTGACGGGCTCGATCCTAGACGGCCACCACCGGTTCCACGTCGGCCTGCAGCTCGGTCTGCAGTGCGTGCCCGTGGTGCTCGTGAACTATTTGGAAGACGAGACGATCACGGTCGACGTGTGGCCCAACTGCGGCCGTGACAGCCTTACGAAGCAGGAGGTGATCGAGATGTCGCTCTCGGATGGCCTCTTCCCGCCCAAGACGAGTCGCCACACGTTTTCGGACGACCTACCGCCGATCTCGGTCCCGCTCGAGCGTCTGCGCGTGGCGCTGGCAGGCAACTTCGCGGATCTCTGAGCGTGTTCGTCCGTCTTTATAGAGTCCACACAGCGCCGCATCAAGTCATTCTTGGGCCTCCTCGCAAATCCTCCTCCCCAACCGCTTTGTATCTATAAATCCATGCCTTTTCATCTGCATCTGTTTGTATTGTTTCTGTGAATGCATTTGATTTCTGAACGTCACGATGGGGTTCCTGTTGCATTCGACTGCCTACTACACGTATTAATGCTACTTGGTCGGGAAGAGCGGCGCCTTCTCCGACACGATCTTGACCTGGATGGGCGAGTCCAAGTGCGCAGCAGCGGGCGCCCCCGGCAGAGGCGCGAGCGCCGCCTTGGTCGCGCGGTTCTTTACCGTGCGGCGCGCGCGCTCAGCGAGCATCTTGAGCTTCTTCTTGACAAAGTTCCGGCCGGCCTTCTGCAGCCGCGCCTTGCGGCTCTTGGTCTTCCAGTAGTCCACGATGCCGTGCACGTACACGTCGCTCTCGTCCTCGATCTCCTCCTGGATGAGCTCCTCGATCACGTCTTCGATCGTGCAGATGCCCATGAAAGTGACGCTGCGGGGCACGTCGACGCCGTCGCGCCAGCACTGGAGCACCTGAGCCGCGTCCTTGGTCACGAGTGCGATGTGCGACCGGCCCTTCTGGAACTCGTTCAGGATCGCGTAGCACGACTCCTCCGGGTTCACGACGATGGGCTTGCGCAGCGACAGGTCGCCGATCATCCGCTCGTCGTCCGGGTCGAGCACGATCAGCCGCTTCACGAGCAGCAGGCCGATGATGTTCGCCGGATAGTCGCGGTAAATCGGGATGCGGCTGTGACCCGACGCCAGAATGTCCGCCATCACGTTCTCGTTTAGCTTGGTGCAGTACTCGAGCATGAAGACGTCCTTCATGGGCACCATCACCTCGGTCACGGTCTTGGACGACAGGTCCAGCGCGCCGTGAATGATCGTCACCTCGTCCACGTGTAGCCGCGTGTCGTGGGTCGAGTCGTAGTGCTTGGCGGCGTAGGCGGCGCGTGGGGTCAGCAATGGCTGCGCCTCGGGCAGGAACGCGCTGTTCTTCTCGCCCCCCGTCGCGCCGAAGCTGTGCGTCTGGCGCGCGTTCTCGATGAAGCTGCGGCGCGCGGCGTCCGTTTCGCGCTGCAGCGTGATGAGCGCCTTGAGTTCCTTGCGCTTGTACTGCGCGTGGTCGTGCTCGGCGCCGAGCCACCAGTCGAGGAACTTGCTGATCGGGTACGCGATCGGACACGCGACCATCATGAGCACCTTGACGGCTGGCGCGAGCATCGAGGCGATACGCAGCTGGTTTGGACCCGTGAACACGGCCGACGGGATGATCTCACCAAAGAGCAGCACGCACGTGACCGAGAGCACGATAGAGATGGCCTCCGGCACGAGCTTGTTGAGGAAAATCGGCAGTGCCTCGTTCGCGCCGGCGTTCACGAGCAGCAGCGTGACAAGCAGGAAGTGATGCTGGTTGAGGATCGGTAGCACTCGCGCCGCCTGCCGCTTCTGCTCCTCCGAGCCCTCGAGCTCGAGAATGCGCATGTTGAGCATGTCGAGCGAGAGCAGACCCATGGTGAGCCCGGCCATGAGGCCCGCGGCGCAGATGAGCACTACCGACATGCCCAAGAACATCCAGAAGGATCCGGGGTCGCACGACGGAGAATAGAACTCGCACGCGCCATCCTCCATGCGACTAGCAGTGCGTGTGTGACGGACGTAAAGAAAGTGATGAAGAGCTCCGGACGAAGAGCTATGGGCTTGTGTACTGGTGGTGTTCCGGAATGACACGCAGAGGGGAAAAAAACAGCGAAAAGGCCAATTCCAAAAGAAAATCAGTTCTTGCATTCAAAAGCGGAGAATTTCAGCTGGAGGATCATTTGGAGTGTTATCAGCGTTTCAGTATCAGTGTGTCCGATGGGTTCTTCTTCCGAGACGAAAAAGTTAAAAAATAAATAAAGGATTATACAGTTACAGTAGATAGCCTCGGCATTTGTATTTAGAGAAAAACAAAAAAGGCGAATGGATTATTAGATAAGTCCTCCACCGTTCATATCGAGGAGGACTATCATGAGCAAGACTCATGAAGACACTGTTCTCCTGCCGGCTATCGCGTGTATGGGTCTCCGAGCTCCATAACGCCATCCATTGAGCCCATTGCGTTGCTGTGATATGTATGTAGCCATCTGCTCCACGCGAACCGAGCGAATGGAAGACAAAACAAAATCTCTGCCACGAGTCAAAAAAGAAATTGCTGGCTGGTTGAATTTGCTACCGTTTTGCTGGCAAATCGAAATAAAAAAACTAATAACGCTAGGCTAAAATCGCCTCCCGCTTGACCTTCGTCTTGGTCACGCTGCTCGTGGCTTCTGCTGTTAATGAGGCGGCTTCTGCTTGTGGGGGCACGGCCTTTTCGATAACGATTTCGTCTGTAGACATTTCACAAAAATCCAAGTTAGCAACGAGCAATAACCATATAAGAGGGATGTTTAAATATATACGCGAACCTGCTTCGATCGGCTCTACGGGCGCTTCGGGCATCGCCAGCAGCAGACTCTCGGCCTCGAGGCGCTCGATCTCCGCGAGCTCCAGCAGCACGGCGTCCTCGTCCTCTAGTGTCAAGCTGCCACCGATGATCCGGCTGATCTCCTGTTATAAGAGCACCATCATAAATGATTATATTAGCCTTCCGGGCGCCATCATCGGATAAGAGGACACAAATTAAACGGCGTACGTTGGCGGTCTCCTGCGCCTCGGCGGTCTCGAGCATGAGCTCCTCGACGGCCTCGACCGTCATCTCCTTGTGGATCGCATTCAGGATCGAGTTGCCGGCCTTGAGTCCCTCGAAGACCTGAAGCTGCTGCGTCTCCCACTCGACCGTGTTGAGCATCTCGAGCACCGTGAGCAGGTGATCATCGGCCTGTTTGATCTGCTGCTCCTTGAACTTCTTCACCTTGAGCGCGAGCTTGGCGCGGTCCTATAGAAATATACAATTAATACATACCAGTCAGTCTACCTATCACATCACACACACACACACACACGTACCCGCTTCTCTGCCTGGAGCAGCTTCTTGGCGCTCTCATGGAGCTGCTGGGCCTCGATGTCGAGCCGCGCCTGGTACTTCTTGAGCCGGTCGCGCGCATTCTTGAGGTCCAGGATCGCCTTGTCCTTAGACGTCACTGACGCGTGCGTCTTCCGCCTCGGGTGCGCGCTGGCGGAGGCGGCGTCCGCGGCGGCCTGCGCCTTCTTGGTCTTGGACGCGGAGCTGCCCATGCTGTCGTAGAATTCAGCAATGTGCTCGTTTACGCTCGTCTCGCGAAGGGTGGCAAAAACCACCAAATTAACACTCGACTTGGTTTCACTATGAGAGTGTTCGCAAGCACCAAAAACCACGTTCGGCGAACACTCGTATAGTGAAACCAAGTCGAGTGTTAATTTGGAGTGTGATTGGCTAAAAAAGGATTTGAAAACTGGAACTGGAACTGGTTTCTTGTGGACATGTTGTGGACAGCATTTCAATTCATCGTCGTGCATGCCTATCTGTGTGACTATCTACTGTTGTGTGTGTGGTGGTGCTGTCGCTGGTGCTTCTAAGTTGGATGTCGGCGGCTCCTGCTCACTGCTGCTCCAAGAGGGCGGATGCATGCGTCCAGGAAGAATCCGTTCGCACAAACGCACACACACGAGAGAGAGAAGAAAGCCGCTCGTCAGTTGCGCCTGCAGCTCCGTACAACTCTACTACTTCAAGGACTTCTCAGCACCACGCCTCAGCACACACCTCCTAATAATGTCTTACAAGCGACTCGCGAGCACCTTTGGACCGAGCGCGAGCGCCACTTTGGAGCTCGTGGGGCGCCCGAGCAGCTTGGAGATAAAGTCACCGGCCTCGATCACCTTGTTCATGTCCACGCCCGTGCGGATGCCCAGCCCCTGCAGCATGTAGAGCACGTCCTCGGTCGCGACGTTGCCCGACGCGCCGTTCGCGTACGGGCAGCCACCGAGGCCCGCCACCGAGCTGTCGACGACGCTCACTCCTTCCTGTTAAAGCGATGAGGAAACAGGCAATGCGATATCTGTTAATATAGGAACTGGATACGCGAGCCAATGGAGATATAGTGCAGCGCACCTGCAGAGCAACGAGGATGTTGGAAAGCGCCTGGCCATACGTGTCGTGGAAGTGCACTGCGAGATGCTCGACCGGCACCACCTGCTTCGTCGCACGCAGCATTTCCAGTGTCGACGCTGAGGAAAACGATGGGAATGGCTCGTTAGCGACAAGTATAGTAAGCCAATACAAGTTCGCTCTGATATGCTGTTGTGTACCTGGGTTGCCAACGCCGATGGTGTCGCCCAACGAGATCTCGTAGCAGCCCATGTCAAACATCTTCTTCACGACGGCGGCGACCGTCTCAGGTGAGACGTGGCCCTGGTACGGACACCCGAGCACACACGACACGTAGCTACAGTAACATATAATACCATAGTGTGAGCGAGAGAGAACTAATATCATGCAATCAAACCATCAAGCCATCGCTCACCCTCGCACGCGGATGCCCAGGTCGTGCGCCTTGTCGCACACGGGCCGGAAGCGCTCGAGGCTCTCCTCAATGGAGCAGTTAATGTTCTTCTGGCTGAACGCCTCGGACGCCGCGCCAAAGATCGC
This sequence comes from Globisporangium okanoganense, assembly GCA_023334035.1. Lineage (NCBI taxonomy): Eukaryota > Oomycota > Peronosporomycetes > Pythiales > Pythiaceae > Globisporangium > Globisporangium okanoganense. The sequence continues at coordinate 9,187 of JAASFY010000768.1, forward strand.
TACTTCGTGCGCTCCAGCAGCCACCGCAGCATCAAAGCCCTTGCAAGTAAAATCGACACACGTGGTGAGCTATCGACTCATTCGAGAATGTGTCTATGGTGTCGTGACGCACACTGTACCTTGAGGTTGGGCGTCAGCACGGGGTACCACACGCCGTCCTTGCGGTCGATGCTCTTGAGCACCTCCGAGTTGTCCCCCATCTGTACACGCACTCATGTAAATTAGCTCCGTGAGCACACTGTCCAGCATACAATAACGATGATACACGGGAGTGACGCACCTGCGGGACCCATTTCGGGGATACGAACGACGTCGCCTCGATCGCAGAGAGGCCCGTCTGTGAGAGCAGATTGATGAGTGCCACCTTGTTCTCGGTCGAGATGAGCGTCTTCTCGTTCTGGAGGCCGTCGCGCGGCCCCACTTCGACGATCTTGACGCGCGACGGGTACGCGATCGCAGCAGCAGATTGCGTTGAGGCCGCCGCGAAGGTTCTGGTGGCGGAGACGCGCGTCATCGTGTAGCTCTTCGTGGCGAGTGAGACCCCGTGGCGGAGGCGCTGAGAGAGCATGGCTAATGGACAGTTATGAGCTGTTCGGTCCTATGCTGCTTGAACTTGTTTGTTGTGGTCTTATGCTGCTTGAACTTCTAATCAAGGCGTTTGGATGTCGAGATGTCGATTATAGTACTAGACGGAATAATAGCGCATATTGCCCCGTACTTCTAAAGTACGAATTCAATAATGTATGATTCGTACTTTAGTGGTAGAATACGGTGCAAAAGTAATGCCCTGCCACCTCACCATGTTGCCCGCAATAACACCGAGTGCGAAGCAAAGAAGATAATGGCGTCCGCACGCGCGCGCTCGCGGGGCAACCACGCGTCCTTGAGCGAAGGCGGCAGCAGCCACAGCAACACCCTCCTGAATCTCCTGCTCTCTGCGACCGTGGGCGTCTTGGCGCTCGCCGCGTACGTTGCGCGCACGTCGCCCTCGACCGCAGCACAGCTGCTGGACCTGCCCGTGCTGGACGCGACCAACATCGGCAACGTGCGCGCCGCCGAGTTCATGGCGTACGGCCCCATCGACGTCGTGTACACGTGGGTGAACGGCACGGACCCGCGCTGGAAGGCCGAGAAGGAGTACTGGCACAAGCACTGGATCGCGTCGCTCACGGGCCAGCCGCTGCCGCAGAAGCCCGAGGACACCAAGCACGTCAAGGGCAGCGACACGGCGAACGCGGACAATCGCTTCCGCGACAACGAGGAGCTGCGCTACTCGCTGCGGTCGCTCGAGAAGTACGCGCCGTGGATCCGCCACATCTACGTGGTCACGGACGGCCAGATCCCGTCGTGGCTCAACATCGAGTCGCCCAAGATCAACATCGTCAAGCACAGCGAGATCTTCGCGAACAAGTCCCACTTGCCCGTGTTCAGCTCGCCAGCGATCGAGTGGAGCTTGGACAACATCCCAGGGTTGAGTGACTCGTTTCTCTATTTCAACGACGACGTCTTCCTCGGCTCGCACGTGCACCCCGAGGACTTTGTGAGCCAGACGGGCGTGCAGAAGGCGTACTTTGCCTGGGAGATCCCGCTCTGCTCGCCCGGCTGCTGGGAGTCGTCACTCAAGAACGACCGCTGCGACCGCGAGTGCAATGTCACGGCCTGCGACTTTGATATGGGCGACTGCGGCTGTGACGTGGACATGGACGGCGCCGTCTCGTGCGACCCCGTGAAGATCGCGCTCATCCAGGAAACGGCGCCCAAGCCACCCAAGACGCCCGAGTACCTGTGCCAGGGCAGCTGCCACTACAAGTGGATCGGCGACGGCGGTTGCGACCTCTCGTGCAACATCAGCGCCTGTGGCTTTGACGCTGGCGACTGCGGCACGAGCTCGTTCGTGGATTTGTTTTCGGCGGATTTAAAGGAGAACCACACGCTCGTGCAGGTGCCGCTGAGCGTGAACGCCACGTACCTCAACCTGACGGACGTCTTTGGCGTGAACGGGACGATTGTTGTCGCCGAGCACGACAACGAGGCGCTGGTGCGCCACGCGACGGTCTTTGAGAAGGAGATGCTGCTGCTGCTCGTGTTTGGGCGCGATGACGAGGGCGACACGTTCACCAACAGCGCAGTCTTCAACGTGTACGGCAAGGACGTGAACGGGACGGGCGTCCGCCTGGACTTTTCGCTCGTGCGAGGCAACAAGATGGTCGCGAGCGCGCTGGACGGCGGCTATTACACGTTCCAGAACACGACGATCAAGCCGCGCAGTGTGCGTCTGCCGTTTGGACTGCGTCAGGCAGAGATCCAGGACCGCAAGGACAGTGAGGACGAGCAAGGCGCCGTGGGCTCTGCTGACAGTGAAAGCGTTGATGAAAAGAGCGAGAACCGGTCGCCAACTTCCAGTCAGGAGAGCGGCAATCTGCAGGAACTCGAAGTGCTTTTGCCGTTCAACTTGACGGGGAAGCATTTGAAAGAGGGTGACGTGCTCGAGCTCGGCTACGATGTCACTCTGCGGCTGCACGACGAGCAAGACTTTGACTGGTCCGAGTTCCAACTCTGTCGTGTGCGCATTCCGACAGAACGAAAGAAAGCACTGGAGCCAGTCGCGGGAGAAGAAGGAGGTACTGTGGACGCGACCCAGAGCAGTGGCTTTGCAGACTCGTCTGCTGCTGTCGACGCGACTGTGGGGAACACTGTCACTGCTATTGGTGCTACTGAGTCAGAAGAAGCGCCACCGGGGCCCGCCAAGACGTTTGCGTTCGATGTGTTGGAGAAAATTCGTGAATCAGAAGGCTCTCAAGCCCAAGAAGAAGTGATCAGTGCCATCGCTGCTGCTACTGCTGCGTCAGGAGGGGCCGCTGAACCGTCCAACACATTTGCGTTCAACGTGTTGGAGCACATTCGTGAGAAAGATGGCGCTCCAACTCATGACGACCCCACCAGCGCTGCAACTGGAATCCAGGACTGTCGCCTGGTGGACGACGGCCGGGCGATCGCGCTCACATTCAAGGTCCCAACGTTCAAGTCGCGCGACGAAGCGCCGAAGGGGACGATTGTTGAGAGCGTCGAGGAGGCACCCGCAACTCGAGGTCCAGACACGCCCAGCAGCATTTCATCTGAAGCCACAAGCAGCTCACCTGAAGCAGAGAGCTCGACGACGACGACAACGACTGGTGGCGAGGCGTCGACTGTTACGACAACGACCACCACCACCACTGTTGTCACGACCGAGTTGGCTGACGCGCCCCACAAGCCGCAGGTGGTTGACGGCTCGATCTGCTTCTTCAACGCCGATTTGGGCGACGACGCGAAGCGCTACTGCTTTGCCGTGGCCGTGGGCCATTTCCATCCGCACCGCGAGGTCGTGGCGCACAGGCCGCCCCAGCCACTCGTGGCACTCCGCCCAGAGGTCGTCTACGAGCCGTACAGCGGCGAGAAAGATGACGTCTTCATTGAGCTCCTGGATATGTGCATCGACACGACGCCGCGGACAATTGGGCTGCAGCCGCGTGTGTGCGATCTCCTGGAAGTGCCCAGTGTACTCCCAGTCGATGATGGCGACGATGATTTCCCTGGCGCGTTTGGTCAGAGCACGCAGGCCAAGAACGAAGAGGACGGGCGGCGCATGGCGTGCGAGACCAAACGGCGTCGTCTGGCGTTCATTGAACAGCGCAAACAACAAGAAGAAGCCCTTCGTGAGGCCGGTGGGGGCGCTGTGCACAATGCCAAGCAGTGGGTGGCTGGAACGCTGGCGCGCGTCAAGTCGGTGCTGGGCCTGGCCACGGTCGTCGAGACGGACGACGACATTGACGACGTGGAGTACGAGGACGTGTGCAAGCCATACCTACAAGAGCAAGAGTCGCCCGCACCTGCACCGACGATCTCCAAGGAGAACGCGGACGCACTGCTGTCCAAGGACACGTTCGGCGACTCGCTGCGGTTCGTCAACAAACTCTACAACCGCGCGTTTGGCAAAGCGCCCGACCGCCGCCGCGTGCCGTCGCACATGCCGTTCCTGTTCAAGAAGTCGATCATCCGCGAGATCAAGAGCCGGTGGCACAAGGAGATCGACGCGACGTCGACGCATCGGTTCCGCCACCCGCAGGACATGCAGTTCAGCTTCTCGTACTTCCACTACGTGCTCAACCGGCACAAGGTGGTACATCCGACGCTGGAGGAGATCTGGACCGAGTACCTGGACGCGAACCGCAACGGCATCCTGGACGAGAACGAGCTGCTCACGGCCGCGAGTCTCGCGCACGGCGACTACCCGCCGGACGCGTTCGTGACGGAGGTGCGCGCGTGTCTGCAGCCGCCCAAGCAGGAGCACGTGCGCGAGAAGTCGTCAGGCAAAGGCACGGTGCGCGTGACCGAGACGCTGACGCCGCACGTCACGTTCGCGCAACTGGAGAGTTGCGTGGACATTGCGAGCAAGCTGCTGACGAACGTGCGGCGCGAGAAGCAGTGCGAGGTGATGCCTGAGAATGAGGTGACGTTCCACATGCTGAGCGACAACTACCGCTTCGCGTGGAACCAGATGCTGGGTACGCGCGCGCGCCGCACCAAGTTCGTGTGCATCAACGACGACATGAAGTACCCGTCCACGTCCGTGAGCCAGATCCTGCACGAGCTCTTTTTGTCGATTTGGCCCAAGCGCTCGCAGTTTGAGCTGCCGTATCATCTCAAGAACCGCTACGCGCACATCGACGAGTACAGTGACGCGCGCGCGAGACGGCAGCTCTACGTGAGCATCGCTGCGGGTCTGTTGCTGCTGGTGCTCGCGTACTTCTGGAGCGAACTTAGAAAGCTCTTCGGCTTCCAGGACATCGCCCGCGCGCGCGCCCAGTCCGCCTCCAAGCTCTCGATGGACCTGCAGCGCGAGCTCATGGAAGATCAGCAGGATGAGGATGACGCAGCACAAGGACACGAGCAGTTTGGAGACAAGAAGCGCGATTAGCGACGAGAGTGTACATGTTGTGTACTTTGTCAGCAATAACGCAAATGAAAGAGATGTTGGAATTTTTTTTTGCTTGAGTGGTTATGGATGAGTGGGAGTGGGAAATTGTCGACGTCACTAAATAAAAAGAGGGATGATAGATGGCTGGCTGGCTGCGGTTCGTGAGCTGCTCGCGTCTGCTGACGACTGACTAGCTTTAGTTGGCGTTCTTGTCGTCCGTTGATTCAACTGGTTTTGCTGTGATCGAGCTTCATGGGCGTCTTCCAGCCATGCAGCCAGGACGGAGATATAATACTGGAGGGGAGGGGGGGGGTGAAGAAAATGGTGATGGGTGAGGAGGGGGTTGCTGCTCTTCATTTAGAACACGTCGGGTGGCTGGAAGCGACCGGATGAAGAGCTGCTGGTGCTCGTCTGCAGGTGCACGCTAAGTGCGTAGTTGGACTGCTCCAGACGCTTGATGTGCTCGGCCGCCTGCGTCGTGAGGTTCCGCAGCACGGCGTTCTCCTGCTGGCACTCCTCCTTCTGCTGGTTCTGGATCGTGATCGCGCGCTTGAGCAGCTTGCTCTCGCTGTGCAGGCGCTCGAGGTCCCTGTCCTTCGTCTGCGTCGCCTCGTGCAGCTGCTGCAGCTCGTGGCGGCAGTTCTGGAAATCCACCTCTTTCTTCATGATGAACTGCTCGTACTCGGCTCTATAAGATCATTAAAACCAACCCAAAAAGCGTTAGAGCAAGTGTATGAAGCACAAACGCACACAAGAGGCCCATAGTGTACCTGATGCGCGCGATCTCGGCCTGCTTGGCCTGCTCAAAGAACTCGACGTGGCGCTGCGTGTACTTGGGCACGTCCTTGGCGGCCTCGGCCGCGGCAGTTTCTTCGGCGCTCGCGGTCGCCTCGAGCCCGCGGTAGCGCTTGCTGCGCGAGAGCTCAAAGCTCTCGGAGGCTGCATGGCGCGACCGCTTCTTGAGCTCCGAGAAGGCTGTTGTTAAGTTAAAGACACAGCATATACATAACGACAAGGGGGTGAGCGAAAATCTCCATATCCACTGGGCGCACACGCGATTAGACGGCCAAGAGCTACAGAGACACGCAGAGAGCGCTACGGACCTGGTGAGGCGGCGATGGACGTCATGACGCAGAGGGAGGGGGGGGCGCGAGGGGAGGGGTAGTTGTCGCTGAGGTGTCGAGACGGCCGCGTGAATGTGAGTGAGCAAGTGCACTTGTCGCGAATGCGCCTCTTGCCTTTGTGGAAAGAAGTCAGGAAGCTTTTTCCCAACAAACAATCCAGCCGCGTCTACCCGAATAGAAGCCCCACGCACGATTGAGGACGGACCAAATGTAGACTGTAAGCGTTCCATCTAAGTGCGAATTGACTGACTGTTAGAAGCAGTCTCGAATATGCTGGCACGGAAAGGGATAATACCCTACTATTCATCGCCTTGAGAAGGAGACATGACCTACAATAAACAACCTGCTGGTCGTTTTAGCTGGCGGAGAACGACTCTTTAACCCAATACAGTATGTAGCTGGGCGTATGTACCGTATTTCCTATGTAGAGGTATACACTATCTTAAGAGATACACCCTCATTCTGGCCAATCAGAAGTCAGTATCCCAAATCCGAGATTTTTATCTCAAGATATACATTTTATAAAATACATCGCACTGATGTAAATTACGCCAGATGAAAAGTCGATTGAATTAAAACGGGCCTTAGCTGCCTTTTCCTGCTATTGAA